>JANHAD010000361.1:0-20534 GCA_026226035.1 Clarireedia monteithiana
TATTATTATAAACTAGTTAATTTAAATTAATATTTTATTTATATATTTAAATTAACTTTTATTTTAATTTCAATTTATAATTAAAATCTATTAGTATAAAATGAATATTAATATTAAATTTTAATAATTTAAAACTTTATTTTCTTTTAAAAAATAATTAATTCAAATATTAAAAAGATTAATAAAAGTTTAAAAATAGAATTTAAATAATTATATTAATTTTAAATTAATTATATTAATTAATAAATATTTTAAATATTTAATTTAATTAATTTAAATTAATTTTAACTTTAACTTTTTAATCTATAATAAAATTAACTAATTACTATTTAAATTTATAATATTATTATAATTCTAATAGTTATTATAATAATTTTAATATCTTTTTTAAAAAAAATTATAAATTAGATAATTTTTTAAAAGTTTAAATAATTAAAAAGTATATTAATAAATTTAATATTTAAAAATATTAATATAACTTTAATATTTATAATTAAAATAAAATTAATTTTAAATATTTTTAATATCTTTTAAAAAATAAAATTTTAAAAATTATAAAATTAGTTTTTAAAATTAGTTTATTCTTTATATTAAATTAAAAAGTTATAATTTAAAATATTAATAATATAAATAATATATAATTAATATATAATAAAAAGAAATAAATTAATTTAAATATTAATTAATTAATTAATTTAAAAGAAAGCTAATTTAATTTAATTGATTTATATTAAAATATAATTTTTATATTTTAATTACTTTATTAATTAAAAAGAATATATAACTTTTTAATTTAATAATTTAATTAAATTAGTTATTATATTTATAAAAAAATAAATTAATTTAATTTTTTTAAATTAAATTTAATATTATTTATTATTTTAAAAATATATAATTTATTAATCTTTTTTTAAATTTAATTAAATTAATAATTAATATAATATTATATTAATTATAAGCTTTTTAAATTTACTTTTAATTTAAAAGTTATATAATAAGATATTAATTTTAATTAAATAATTTAATCTTTTTATTAATATTCTTTTATTAATTTTCTTAAAATAATTTAATAATAATATTATTTTATAAACTTTAAAAATTAAATAATTAAACTTTTTTTAATTTTTTTAAAAATAACTTTTATTATTTAGTATTAATAAATTAAATAGTAATTATAATTAATAAAAAAATTAAAGATTTTATAAAACAAATTAAAAATAATTTAATAAATTTTAATAATTATTTTTTAATTAATTTTATTTAACTTTAAAGTTTTTCTTTTAATTTTAGTTAAATAAATTTTTTTTAAATTTACTAATTATTAATTATAATTAAATATCAATTTTATAAATATTTTAAATAAAACTAATTAAAATTAAAAGTTTGAAAAATAAAGTAACTTTTAAAATATTTACTTTTTTATTAAAAGTTAATTAATTTAAAATTAAAAGTAGTTATTAATTTAAATAGCTTTTTATATAATTAAAAGCTTTGAAAATTAATTTTTAATTTTTAATTTTTTAAAAAATATTTTAATAACTTTATTTAATATATTTAATAATTAAAAAATAAAAGTTTCTAATTAAATTATAATTTTAACTTTAATTTTTATTTCTTTAAACTTTTAATATTAATTTTTATAATTTCTTTAACTTGAAAATTTAATATATTAGAAAATATTTTTTATTTATATAAACTTTTATTTTTTATTTATCTTATTTATATAAACTTTTATTTTTTATTTATTTTATTTAAAATATAAAGAACTAAACTAAGGAATTGCAGTATAATTAAAAGCAGCTTACTCTTAGTAGATGACGCTCCGTTGGCTCTCTGAGGGCCACTGCTGTGGAGACAGACTATTTGTTTATTGCTACAAGCTATACTATGAGCTATACTATAAGCTATACTATAAGCTGTGCTATGAGCTATACTATGAGCTATGCTATGAGCTATGCCATGAGCCATGCCATTCGCTATGCCATTTGCCATGCCATTTGCCATGCCATTTGCCATGCCATTCGCCATGCCATTTGCTATGCTATGAGCTATGCTATGAGCTATGCTATAAGCCATGCCATTTGCCATGCCATGAGCCATGCCATGAGCCATGCCATTTGCCATGCCATGAGCCATGCCAGTCGCCATGCCAGTCGCCATGCCAGTCGCCATGCCAGTCGCCATGCCATGAGCCATGCTATGAGCTATGCTATAAGCCATGCTATGAGCTATGCTATGAGCCATGCTATAAGCCATGCTATGCTATTACCTATGGCCTCAGGCATTGATAATTTTGATGGGGTCGGTGTCTAAACCTCCGTGCCTACTTCACCGCCCGGCAGTAAAAAAAAAGGTATTTATGACCAATCAGATACTCAGGATCGCGGGACACTTTCTCGACCAATCAGAAGTGATGGCTCGTGCGGGCAAAATAAGAAGCAACCCTCACTTTTGGGGGTCACGTGCGCCCGGGAGAATATAAAGGCAGCAAGCTGCTAATTATTATATTTATTTCTAAATAATAATTAATTAATTTTATTATTTTAACTTTTTAATTTTATTATATAAAATTATTATTATTTATAAATATTATTTTTTTATAATTTTTTTTAATTAATTTAATTATTTTATTTAAAAATATTAATAAAATAAATTTAATTATTAATTTAAATTAATTAAAATTTATTAAAAATTATTAAAATAAAAAATTAATAAATTAATAAATAAATCAATTAAAATTATTTAAAATATTATTATAATAAATATTAATTAAAATTAAGTATTTTTAATAAAATTAAAAATTTCTATATATTTTTGAAAAGAATATTTTAAAATTGAAATTAATTATAATTTTTAATATTTTAAATAATATATATTAAATTATTTTAAAATATAAAATTAATTTTTAAAAAATAATTTTATTATTAAAAGAATATTTTATTTTTATAAATATTATTATTTTAAATTAAAAATTAATTTTATAAAATAATTATTAATATATTATTTAAAAAATTAATATTAATTTTAAAATAATATAATATAATTTTTAAAAATCTTATTATTATTTATATTAAAAATTTAAAAATTAAAAGAATTTTTATAATTATTATCTTTAAATAATTAATTAATTTAATAATAATTTAAATATAAAATTAATATTAAATATTTAATTTTATAACTTTTAAAATTTAAAATTGTTAAATTAAATTAAATATTTTTATTAATTTTATATATAATAAATTAATAAATAAAATCTTAAAAATTTTAATTAAATAAAAATATATAAATTTATTAGAAAATATATAAATATAAATATTTTCTTATAATAATTTATATATAATATATTTATTTAAATTATTTAATTAATATATTATTATATATAAATATAATAATATATTAAAATATAAATTTTTATTATTAAATTTATTATTTTATTTATAATTTAAATCTTTTTAAAAATAAAATTAATTATAAAAATAATTTATTTCTTATTTTTTTATTTTAATTAAATTAATATTCTTAATTTTAAAATATATATAATTATTATAATTATTTAAATATTTTTAACTACTTTATTTTTTTTAAATTTATTTTATTTTTTATTTTATTATATAAAAGTTTATTTATTTTTTCAAATAATATTTATTAATATAAATTATTATTTTTCTATTCTTTTTATTTTATAATTTTAATAGTAATAATAAGAAGTAAATTTATTTAAATAAATAAATTATATATTAAATTCTATTAACTTAAAACTTTTATAAAAAGATACTTTATATAAAAGGTTATAAAGATTGTAAAGAAGAAGAGATAGTTAATATTAGCAAACTAATAAAGATTATCAAAGTATTAAAAGATAGTAGAAATCTTATTATAGCGCAACTGACTAGCTGGTTGAAGAAGTTCTAGAAAGCAGAGCTCCAAGCCGGTTCTAACTACTCGAGCTTAGCAAGGGGAGCTCTGATAAAGTATATAACTGCTATAGTGAACTACGCTATATAGACAGTTGTAGAGTTGTTAGTTGCGCCTCTAGCGGGTACAGAAGGCAGTCTATTAAGTGGGTTGGCTGGAACATAGCTTATATAGCTATCCAGTCTAGTAGCTACCTCTTAATCAGAGGGCGGTATACTTATCGTACCTGCTGGCAACTCAGAGCGATCTGACGCGTCAGCGAGGCCGAACTCGAAGGAGGGTCGAGGGCGACGCGTTTACGCGTTCGAAGATTGTAAGGCTTCTCGCCGGCCGATGGCTGGCCTGGCGTATTGCTTGAATTGGATATTTATAAAGGGTTCGCTGTGTGTGAATTGAGTATTGCGGGCTTCGGTCAATTTAATATAGATAAAGCTAGTATTGAGATATACTAAAGTTAATCACGTGCAGCTAGCTTCCAACACTTATTAATTTCCGGTTCCAATCTTTACGCCCATATCATAATGCTCATGGAAAGTTGCTGTGAGGTTGACTTTCCCAGCCTGGAATACCATCACAATATCGGAACCACCAAACTGGAAATAAGCGATTTCCTCCCCTTTGAACAGAGTTTTATCTTTTTCCGCAGTGAGCATTACAGAAGAGACCTGTGCCATACCGATAGGCAGAACTGCCACTAGCCCCACCTTCGTCTCCAAGATCACAAGCCCACGCATCTGACAAAACTGGTACCCTGCAGTATTTGGGGTATCTGGTATTCTGGCGTTGCCATTAGACCCTCCGGAATTTGACTCCATATATCTGATTGGCTCTAATGTACCCTTCTCACTCGCAGTGACTTCCATATACACCTGGCCCTCGATCAATTTTGCTTCCAATACTTTGCCTCCCACTGGAGCATGCATGCGATGATAGTCATTCGGACCGAGGAAAGAGTGCGTGAAGATGCCTCCTTTAAATTCATCACCGTACTTACTATCCTTCAGAAGTTCCTTGATGGACCAATTGAGTCCTTTGATGTCAACATTTGAATTTTCATCTATCGGCCAACTGCCTTCATAGGTAGAATCGGCAGGAGAAACGATTGTCATGGGGTCCTCAATGTTCGCGATCGGGCGATATCCGGGCTTTACATTCCGAGCAAAGAACTTATTGAAAGTGCCCCAACCGCCACGCGGTTCCAAGTAGTGATCCATGCGGTAGCTGTCTGCTGCCCAAATGGTCGCCAGTGTTTCCTCCGTCAGAGATGCGGGAGTGTCCAAGAACGTTCCCATCGCCCTCGCATATCGCACCAACCAGTCCGACAACCATGATAGTTCTCCGCCCGCAGTATCCGGGTGAATTGGAGTTTGGAGATGATACACCTGTTTCTGCCCGAAGACGAAATAGAAGATGCAAAGTTGTTGATATATTTCTCTACCACCGCGCCCTTCGAATGGTGCCCACTTCAGCATGGCGTCCATGAATCTGTAAAAGTCACCCAAGGTTGAAATGCCTTGCATGTCGCTAGGTGCTTGGTTTGCCGCATTCGCGACAGCGTCTTCGAAATCTTTACGCCATTGGGGCTCAGAGCGGATCTGGGCCACCAGCTCTTGGACAATAGTCTGATGCATCCTAGAGCTTAAAAAATAGTGTACCTGATAGTGAAGCAAGACGATACGCCAAAACAGGCAAGTATTGACACAAAACAAGTTCGGGAAATGGGATCTGGTTGGGGATCGGAATAGATCTGGTGGGATAAGAAGAAGTCCTCCACCAGGGCTTATATATAATATAATAATAACCTCACATACTGTGACGTCAGCCACTCAAAGATAGATATCGCGACTGCAGCAGAAACGTAGCATTAGCCCCGCTAAGAAACATAATATCCATCCTGACCACCCATGCTAACTATCAGGCTATATATGCACCTTTTTCAAGGATTGTATAGAGTTCAATATTATGGCACCTGTTTAAGATGCAGGTGCATTATAGTATAGTATAAAAAGTATAGAATATATATATTGATTTGATAAATTCATAGGTTATTAGTATTCACAGCTTACTAGTAGAGTATATTAGAGTTACAATAACTAGTTATCAAAAATATTTTCCTCTTACTCTTCTCCACCTAGTCAGCTGTAGCTATAGTCAACTACTTAGTATATTACCTAGGTTATTTAGATTTTAAATATGCATATCTACTTTCTGGATTAGTACTCCGAGATATATAGTATGACCTCGGAATACTATTTTGATTACGTACTCGAATCTGTAGTATAAAGAGCCGTTCAATATTAATCCTAACTAGCTAAAGTATAAAAGATAGAGTATCCACTTCAAGGAACGAGACATCGATGAGATCTACACCAGCAATCAAATATTGACGAAGGACAACGATGGGCTGCGAAGATTATGTATAGCTATAGATCAGCTGTTCTTCGATCGTTGCATCGGTGGCTTGAAGAGTATGCCCTTCATGACTCGACTGCTTCTGGCTTGAAGAGTATGCCCTTCATGACTCGACTGCTTCTAGCTTGAAGAGTATGCCCTTCATAACTCGACTGCTTCTAGCTTGAAGAGTATACTCTTCATGACTCGACTGCTTCTAGGGTAACCCACAACTACAGGATATATATAACCGGCTATTTAAACACCTGCAGGAGAAGACGAGTATAGACCGTTATATAACTTACTGGAAACGGTTCTTCCGCTACTATTCACCTTACAAGAGGCCCCAGATAACTATCTGCATCATCTAAGTATCAACATTCTTCCTCCTAGCCCCCTTCTTATACAAGTATTCTTGCATATCGTTGAAGCGAAAGGCTTTATCTGCCTTGCAAAAGTACTAGATATCTGCAGCTCTATAGTTATATTATAATATATAGATCACCTGCTCTCGGTAGTGGCTGTAAGAATAAAGGAGGATTGCGTAATTATACAAAAGGTCAATAATCTAGACTTGTTCGGCTGAGAATGAAAGTTATTATTATACTTCAGATAGTTGCTAGCAGTTGAATAGAAGTTATATATATAACAAAAAACTAAATATTATATTTAATTCTATATATTAGTAAGTGAAGTAATATAATATTATAAATTTAAAAAGGTTTTAATATTTTATTTATAATATATTATTTAATTAAAAGTTATAAATATTTTATAAAAAGTAAAAATTTATTTATTTATTTTAATAAATAAATAATTATTAAAATTAGAATTCTTTATTAATAAAATAAATTTATATAAATATTAAATTTATAATTTATATAATATCTTTTTATATAGAAATTTTTAAAAATTTAAAAACTTTTTTATTTTCTAATAATTTTTTATAAAAAGGTTTATATATATAATAAAATTATAAAAATAATAAATGATATTAAATTATTAAATTATAAAACTAAATTATATATAAAAGGAAATTTTTTATATATAATTAAAAAATTATTTAATAATATTTTTAATAAAATAATATATATATTAGTTAAATATAATAATTATATATATAATTTAAGATTAATAAATAAAAGAAAAATAAAAAAGACTTTTATTTAAATTATTTATCTTTTAACTTATTTTTTAATCTTGATTTTATTTAAGTTTATTAGGTTGAAAGCTTGTAGATATTATTAATAAAACTAATTATAAGAGTATTAAGAGAAATATAAAGGCTGCTGAGCTTGAGCTAGCTAGGTAGCGGGCATTGATGTTGGCTGACGTAAGGAGCTACCGAAGTGTTGTACAATTTCCTTGAAATCAGTAGGCTCGTCTAGTTGGTTGTCAAGTCGCTGGATTATTGTCTGGCCTAGGCCCGGGCGAAAGGCATTGATTTTACGATCGAAGTTGCTCGAGAATGAGGGATTAATTTGATTGCGAGTCATAGCTGGGTGGAGTGCATAGCTATATAGTATTGATTCGAGAGGGTCGTTCGAATCTGGAAGGTAAGGGGGTCGTTCGAGTCATATCAATACTCAATACAAGGTAATGATATACAGTAAGTGATAATAAGCTAAAGGGGTCGTTTAGCTCGAGAGAAAGAAGGTAATCGAGTTGTAGTTTTGTTGAGTTGATTTATTGGGTTATAAAAATCAAGAATGAGGGGTAATTGTCGGTCGCGAAGTACTGTAGTATACGAAGTAACTTCGATTAGTTTCGAATACTAATACTTCAGCTGCCGGCCTGCTTTGTACAAAGCTTGAAAGCTGTTATATGTAAGAGTTGTAGCTACCGCTCGTAAGACACCTTTAATTTATCTTCTTACTTCAACAATTAATTATTAAATAAATATACAATATTTTTACTTTAAATTGAAGATATAAATTAATTAACTGTAATTATTCCTTTCATTACAATTATATCTTTAAGTTTATATATTAATCTTTTTATTAATAAATAAAAATCTTTAAAATTAATTATATTTTATAAATTTTAAACTTTCTATTTTAATTCTTTTATAAAAGTTAATATAAATAATAATTTTTTAAATTCTTTTTTAATATATTATTATATTTTCTTATATAAATTTAAATTTAATAAATTAAACAATTAATTAAACTTTTATATATTATAATTATAATTATTATATATATTTTAAATTAATTAATTCTTTTTATATTATTTTATATAAAGAAAAAATATTTTAAAAATTCTAAATATATAAATAAATTATATAATTAATATTTTAAGTATTTAATAATAATTTAAATAATTAAATATTAAATTATAATAATATATTTTTATAAAATAAATTAAAATTAATTATTATTTATTTTATTAATAAAATCTTTATAATTTAATTAGTTAAAAATCAAAAGCTAATATAATATAATATTAATAATATTTAATAATAGTTATATTTAAATCCTTATTACTTTAAATTATCTTAATATATAAAGATTATTTCTCTAGCTTGTTAATTCTTACTTAACAATTAGTTAATTATACTGCCTAGACGACAGGTGCACTTTGTTTTAAGCTCTCTATCCCTCTGTCATTATCACCACCGTCGCAGACGACACTCTATCAACCCCGCTTCTTATTCTATCCCGGCCGGCCCCAAAGTGGTTCCGAGGTATCTGCCGCGACGGCAGGTAACCGTGTACCGCCTGCCTACAGCCCACGACACTCCGGCGACCAGTGTCTCGCGGCCAGCACCGACTTTTGACAGGCTTCTACCCGTCGCTCTACGGACGGCGGAAGACCTTGGGTGCTGGTGCATCTTGCAGCACTGGAGCTCGTTATATAGAGTGTATTGTGGCTAGGCTGGGCGTGCAGGAATGAAAGCGACCGAAGCCTCGATCCCATCACCGTTTGGTTAATCTACAAGCAAAGCCGATTCCTATCACTTAGCGCAGCTCTATCGCGAGATAAGGCTGGCCTGGCGGGACCGTCTTGACGGGTTTACCACGCCCAAATTTGCTGTAAGTGGTCGTTCGAACTGACAGTTGATAGTACAAGAAACCGGTCACCATGGTTGCCAGTACTGCAGAATGCTCCTCTCCCGCCGATCCTACGTCCTCACCCTCCCCTCGATCGATTACGTTTGGCACCACGACGAATCCGAACACGTCTAGGCTCAACCCAGAGCCCGACATCGAACAGGAAAGCCAGACTGCGCAAGGTCCTGACCAAGCAAGCCTCGATCGATCCCCGATGCGAGACAAAAGCATCGAGGCTGAGTCTCCCAGTACTCGTGTTAGGTGAAATATAACTTGATTAACCTATCTAAATCTATAGAATTAGAAGCCTTTTATAGATATTCTGAGTAGTGATTTGATAGGCTTTTATAAGCCTAATTTAACAGTGAAATTAAGAGAATAAGAACGTGATACTATTCGAAGATTACTTGTAAAGTATTTCGGAGTATATCGAATAGTTTACTATAACTTTAATATACTTTCTTTAGAATTTATAAGATATTAATTTAAGATTCTTAATAATATCTTTAATATTTTAGAAACTAAATTACTTAATAAAGTTAATATACTTTTATATTAATAGTATTTTTATAAAACTATTTACAATTATATTTCTAATTAAAATCTATTTTATTATAATTTTTTCAACTTAAGTTTTCTATTAAAGTTAATATAAATATATATTTATATACTTTAACTTAGTTAGTAATTATAAAATATCTATTTAAAGAAATCGAATTATTTAAATATTATTATATTAAATATTTAAATTATATTCTAAATTAAAGTTAATATTTTTAAAAAATTATTTTTATTAAATAAATTTTTTTATTATTAATAATAAAGTTAAAAGTTTTATTTTAATAATTAATATTATAATTATTTTTTACTTTATTACTTTATAATAAATTAACTTTTTATAAAATTTAAAGTAAAATCTATTAGAATTATATTTTATATTTAAGTTATTAATATATATAATATTATTTATTATAATAAAAATTAAATTATCTTTAATATTTCTATTAAAAACTAAAATTAAATATTTTATATTAATAAAGTATTTAAAATAATAATTTATTATTTAAATATAATCTACTAATAAGTTTTATTAATATTTAATTAATTTAAATATTATTATTATAATATTTAATTATATAATAATTATTATATATATTAAACTTTCTATTTTATTTTAATATTCTTTAATTTAATTTATAAATATCTATTTAATATTCTTAATAAAGTTTTTTATTAATAATAATATAAAATAATATTTAATATTAATTTTAAAATATTTAATAAACTTCTTAATATAAAAGTTTTAAATAAAGAAAGTTTTATTTTTATTTTATATTATATAATTCTTATTTTTAAAAAATATTATAATAAATCGATTTTATAAATCTTAAATTTTAATATTAGTTGTATTTTAAAAAATTTTATTTTTATAATATATATTAGATAATAAACTGTTATTATATTATTAATAAAAAATAAAAGAATAAGTTAATTATTTATAAAAAAGTAGTTTATATTTAAAATTTAATATAATCTAAGTTTTTTAAAAATAATAATAAAATAATAATATTATAAGAAAAATAAAACTTTAAAATTATAAAAAGTTTTAAAAATTTTAAAAAGTTATTTTTTTTATTTTAATCTAAATAGAAATTTATAATAAACTAACTTTTATATTAAAATATTTATAAATATATTAATAATATTATATTATTTTAATTTTAATTTAAAAGTTATAAAATAAGTAATAATTATTTAGAAAGTTTAAACTATTAATATTACTATATAAATTTTATTATTATTCTTTTATTTTAAATTTCTTTTTATTATAATTTATATTTTAAAAATATTTAAAAACTTATTTTTAATAAATTTATATTTAATAATTTATTTAAATAATATTATTATAATATATATAAAAATAGTTAAATTATAATTAATAATAATAAATATTTTTTTTCAATTAATATATTAATTTTCTTAATTATAATTATTATTTATTAAATTATAAACTAGTAATTCTTAATTTTATATTAATAGTTTAATATTAAAAGTAAAGTTAATTAATATAATTATTTTTTTTTAAAATATAAAAAAGATTTAAATATATAATATATTAAAAAAAAATTAAATTAATTATATTAAATATATTAAATAAATAAACTTTCTCTTTTAAAAATTGAAAATAATATTAATTATATTAAATAAAGTAAAAATCTTTTATATTTATAATATAATATTATTTATATTATTTAGAAGTAGTTTATTTAAAATATTAAAAGTATTTTAAAAATCTTTATTATTACTAAACTTATTATTAATTATAAAAATAATATTTAAAACTATTTTATTAAATTTAAATATTAGTAATTAAATATTTTATAAAATATAAAAATTTAAAAGTAAAGTATTTAAATTTAACTTCTTTTTATTAATTAAGTTTTAATTATAAAAACTAATTTTAACTATTTAATTAATTAGATTATTACTTAATTTTATATTTTATATTATATTAATTTTTTAATTTATATTTTATTTCAATTTTAAAACTAATAATTTACTTTCAATTTCTTTTTTAACTAGAAATTAAATGTTTTTAATTATTATCTTTATTTACTTTTTATTATAAAGTTAAATAATATTAATATTATTAGAAAAATATTTCTTTAATAAATTAAATATTATATCTTTTATTTTAATAACTTTTTCTAATTTTAAAATTTAAATCTTAAAAATATTTATTAAATTATTATTGATAAAATATTTAATATATATATAAATAATTAATTTATTAAATTTTAAAATTAATTTATTTAAAAAATAAATTTTATATTTAAATAATTGAAAATATACTAAAATTAATTTCTTTTTTATTATTTATTTAAAAAGTATTTTCTATTTTAATTAAATAACTAATATATAATTATTAAAATAAACTAAGTTTTTAAAAAATTTTAATTATAAAAAATAAGAAAAGTTTAATTTAAATTTAATTATTTAA
Source organism: Clarireedia monteithiana (assembly GCA_026226035.1). NCBI lineage: Eukaryota > Fungi > Ascomycota > Leotiomycetes > Helotiales > Rutstroemiaceae > Clarireedia > Clarireedia monteithiana. Next base: position 12,361 of record JANHAD010000361.1, read on the forward strand.
ATTCTTTAAATAATATATTTATTTACTATCTTTACTATTTTATTTTAAATTTATATTAATAATATTAATTTTTAAACTTCGATTTCTTTTTCTAAATAATAATTAATAAATTGAATTTATAAGTTTATTTTTTTATTAAAAGTTATAAATCGAATTTGAAAATTAAAATATTTTTTAATTATATTTATTATTTTAATAAAGTAATTGAAAGTTTAAAAAAAATAAATTTATATTTCTAATAAATTAAATTTAATATTTAAATAATAAATATATAATATATATTTTACTTCATTATATTTTATTTAAAAATAAATTAAATTTTATATAATTTTATTAAATAAAAGTTTATTTTAAATATAATCTTTAAAAGTTAATTATAATATTCTTTAAATTACTTTTATAAATATATATTATTTATATTCTATTATTAATAACAACTTTATTTTATCAATTATTTTAATTCCTTTTAATATATCTTTAATATATTTAAAAGTTTTAAATTCTAAATAATTTATTATATAATATAAATTAGTTTTTATAATTTTAATTATTTTAATTTTATTATTATTTTAGATTATAAATAATAAATATTATATTTTTTTAATATAATCTTTATTAAATAACTAATATTTATTTATTTAGAAAAATTTATAAAAATAAATTCTATCTTTTTTTTCTAATTATTTTAAATTTTTTAAATTTTAATATACTTTTTTATTATTTATTAAAGTTAAAAAAATAAAGTTTGTTTTAAAATTTAAAATAAAAATTATATTTTAAAAAATTATTTCTTTTAATTTAAAAAGTATTAAAATATTAATAATATAAGTTTTATAAGTTTTTATAATATAAATTATTATTTTAATATTTAAAATATCTTTATTTACTAAATATATCTTTGTAAATTTAACTTTATTATTATAAATATAAATATTAAAACTTTTATTAAAAATTTACTTTCTTTTTAATTTAAAATTTTCTTTTATAATATAATAATTTATTATAAATAATTCTAAATTTATTATTATTATAGTTATTATATTTAATTTAATTTATCTTATTATTTCTATATAATCAACTTTCTTTTTAAATATTTTATAAATATATTTTTATTTAAGTTTTAAATATTTCTAAATAATAATATAAATATTTTTTAATTTCTAAATATTCTTATAAATATTTTTAATAAGTTTATAATCGCTTTTCTAATTATCTAAATAAATTTCTTAATTAAATTTAAAGTATATATATATTTTATAATTTTTATTTTTATATATATATAAAAGTTAAAACTTTTTATTTAAAACTTTTAAGTTTTCTTATAAAATACTTTTAAATATTATATTTATAAAATATATAATAATATTACTTTTAAAGTTATAAAGATATAAATATTATTTAAAATATTTTATAAATCTTTATATTATAAATAAATATTCTTTATTTTTAAATTTATTTATAATATAAATTTCTTATAATTTAATTTAAATAATATTAATCTTTTCAATTATAAAAAGAAAATTAAAAAAAGTTTAATTTTTTTTAATAATAAAAAGTTTTAAAAAGATATAATTATTAAAAATAATTTATTATTATATAATCTAGTTTTTAATATTTTAATTACTATTTAAAAACTTATTTATTTTATATTATTTTAATACTTCTATTTTTTAAATTTTTATTAAAAAAGTTAATTTTTTATAAAAAATATAAAAAATCTTTTATATTATATTATATCTTTTAAAATAATAAATAAACTTTTATATAATTATTTTAAAAATATATTTTTAATAACTTGAAATTATATTTATATATAATTAAAATAAAATAAATTTATTTTTATAATTAACTTTATTATTATTATTTATAATTATTATTAGTTTAATATTAATATAATATTATAGTTAGATAATAGCTAAATATATATAATAATAATAAAAATAATTAATTGATTTACTTCTTTTAAATTAAATTTCCTAACTATTATTTATAAATTTAAATAAGCTTTAGAATAAAAAGTTTAAATTAAATAGAATATTTAATTCTATATAATTATTTAAATTAAAATCATCTAATTTTAATCTTTATTATTATTATATAATAATATTATTTATTTATTAACTTAGAAGCTTAGTAATATTTATATATTATAAATTATAATATATATATATAATATAAATTATAATATTTATATATATATAATATAAGTTGTAATCTCTATATTTATTAAATTATATATATTTAATAAATCTAACTATAAGTTAGATAATTATTTCTTATAATATTATCCTTTTTCTTAATATTATATAATTCTTTTTATAATATACTTCTTAATTCAAATATTAAATTATAATAAATAAAGAAAGTTTCTAATAAATAAAATATTATATATAGTTATAATTGATTTTCTTAAAGATCTAATAAAAATAAGTTTATTTTTATATAAGATTTAAAAATAAATAAATAAATAATTTTATAAGTTTATATTAAATAGATTATATATTATTTACTTAAATTAATAATTCTTTTAAATAAATAGTTAAAGATAGATTATTTTAAAATTCTAATTAATATTAGTTAGTAAATATATAATTAATTTAATAAATATTAATTTTAATTAGATTAGTTTATTTTAAATAATTATTTTTATTATTATTATTTTAATCAAATATAGTTATTAGTAAATTTTTATAATAATAAAGTTTTAAAGTAATAATAATAGATATATATATCTAAATCACTTTCTTCTATATATATTATATAATAATAATATTAATAATATTATTTTCTATCTATTCTTCTAATAAATTTATATTAATACTTTTTAATCTTCTTAAAAAAGTTTTTAAGAAGTATTTATTATATTTAAATATAATTATACTTCTTTAAATAAATAAAATAAGAATAAGAATAGATATAGTAATTTCTTTTAAATTAATTATAATCTTTATTATAATTATAATTATAAATTAATAATACTAGTTAATCTATTCTTTATTTAATAAATTACTTGATAAACTTATCAAGTTTATTAATAATAAAATAATACTTAGTCTACTTTACTAAATTAAATTAATAAATTCAATCTTCTTATTTTTAATCTTTATATTTCTAATTATAAAGATTAAATATCTTCGATTAAGACTAATATTTTTATTATAAATATTACTTAGTATTTATTAATAGTAAGTTTCAAATTTATTTTACTTTTCTAATCTCTTTACTTTTTAATTATTAATTATTTATATAATTGATTTTTAAATACTATCTTTTTATATTTATTTTATATAAATTGTTTTTTCTAATTTTTATTTAAATAAAATACTTATATATTCTCTAATTATTCTATATAAAAATCTTTTAAATTCCTCTTCTTTTTAATAATCTTTCTTATTAAATTCTATTTTTAACTTTAAGAAAAATAATTCTCTTTCTATTAATTAGAATAGTTTATTATAATTATTTATTTTATTTTAAAGTTTATATTAACTACTTTCTTTATTATATAATCCTTATAATTTTCCTTTGATTTTACTAATTGTAATTCTAATATATAATCTTTTTATACTTTAAGTTTATAATCTAATTAATTCGCAACTTCTTATAATATATTTTTAAAATCTTTTAAAATATAATTTTCTTATATTTAATTCTTTATTATAAAATTTTTAAACTACTTCTAAACTTAATAGATATTATAATTTTAATTATTCTATTTTATAACTCAAGTATTCTAGTTATATATATTAACTAATATTTAATATATATATAATATAATATTTATTATAATCTCTAATATAATCTTAAACTTTATAATATAAAAGTAAAATAGTTACTTCTTTAATTAATTATTAAATATTATATAAAGAAGTTATTATAGTTAAATAATAGTTAAATATATATAATAATAATAAAGATAATTAATTAATCTACTTTCTTTAAACTAAGTTTCTTAGTTATTATTTATAGATTTAAATAAACTTTAAAATAGAAAGTCTAAATTAAATAAAATATTTAGTTTTATATAATTATTTAAGTTAAAATTACTTGATTTCGATTCTTATTATTATTATATAATAATAATATTTATTTATTAATTTAGAAGTTTAGTAATATTTATATATTATAAGTTATAGTATATATATAATATAAATTATAATCTTTATATATACTAAATTATATATATTTAATAAATCTAATTATAAGTTAGATAATTATTTTTTATAATATTATCCTTTTTCTTAGTATTATATAATCTTTTCTATAATATACTTTTTAATTTAAGTATTAAATTATAATAAATAAAGAAAGTTTCTAATAAATAAAATATTATATATAATTATAATTAATCTTCTTAAAGATCTAATAAAAGTAAGTTTGTTTTTATATAAGATTTAAAAATAAACAAGTAAATAATTTTATAAGTTTATATTAAGTAGATTATATATTATTTATTTAAATTAGTAATTCTTTTAAATAAATAATTAAAAATAGATTATTTCGAAATTCTAATCGATATTAACTAGTAAGTATATAATTGATTTAATAAATATTGATTTTAATTAGATTAATTTATTTTAAATAATTGTTTTTATTATTATTATTTTAATTAAATATAGTTATTAATGAATTTTTATAATAATAAAATTTTAAAGTAATAATAATAGATATATATATTTAAATTATTTTCTTCTATATATATTATATAATAATAATATTAATAATATTATTTTCTATCTATTCTTTTAATAAATTTATATTAATACTTTCTAATTTTTTTAAACAAGTTTTTAAGAAGTATTTACTATATTTAAATATAATTATATTCTTTTAAATAAATAAAGTAATAATAAGAATAAATATAATAATTTCTTTTAAATTAATTATAACCTTTATTATAATTATAATTATAAGTTAATAATACTAATTAATTTATCTTTTATTTAATAAGTTGTTTAATAAACTTATTAAATTTATTAGTAATAAAATAATATTTAGTTTATTTTATTAAATCAAGTTAATAAATTTAATCTTCTTACTTTTAATCTTTATATTTCTAATTATAAAGATTAAATATCTTCGATTAAAATTAATACTACTATTATAGATATTATTTAGTATTTATTAGTAATAAATTTTAAATTTATTTTATTTTTCTAATCTCTTTACTTTCTAATTATTAATTATTTATATAATTGATTTTTAAATATTATCTTTTTATATTTATTTTATATAAATTACTTCTTTTAATTTTTATCTAAATAGAATATTTATATATTTTCTAATTATTCTATATAAAGATCTTTTAAATTTCTTTTCTTTTTAATAATCTTTTTTATTAAATTCTATTTCTAACTTTAAAAAAGATAATTTTCTTTTTATTAATTAAAGTAATTTATTATAACTACTTACTTTATTTTAAAGTTTATATTAATTACTTTCTTTACTATATAATCTTTATAATTTTCTTTTAACTTTGCTAATTATAATTTTAATATATAATTCTTTTATACTTCAAACTTATAATCTAATTAATTTATAACTTTCTATAATATATTCTTAAGATTTTCTAAAATATAATTTTTTTATATTTAATTCTTTATTATAAAGTTTTTAAACTGCTTTTAAATCTGATAAATATTATAATCTTAATTATTTTATTTTATAACTTAAATATTTTAATTATATATATTAATTGATATTTAATATATATATAATATAATATCTATTATAATTTTTAATATAATTTTAAACTTTATAATATAAAAGTAAAATAGTTACTCTTTTAACTAATTATTAAATATTATATAAAGAAGTTTATATAAATAGTAATTAAAGTATTTTAATTAGTAACTATCTAGTTATTTTTATTATTATTAAAGTTATTTCTTTAAACAACTTTCTAAAATTATTTAGTAGAAATATTAAAGTTTCTTAAAGTAATTTTTAAAATTATCTTGATTTTATAAATTATAATAACTACTATTATATTTCTTACTTTAATTATATTCAGAGTATTTTATATAATTCTAATAAAAAGTATTATTATAATTATATATATATTAGAAAGTCGAGTTACTATTAAAATTATAAAATAAAAAAATATTATCTTATTTTTTAAATCTTAATTTTAACTATTAAGAAGTTATTTATTTTATTTAAATAAAGAGGTTTTAATAAAATAAGTTTTCTATTAATTCTTTATAAAATTAAACTAATATCTAACTTTTTCTAGAATTTAAAAGATATTTAAAAGTTTTTCAAGATATTAATTAAAATATATAGTTTAGAAGATTATTTTATAAATTAACTTTTTAATAAAAAGAATAATAATTAAAAAGATAATAATAAAAATAAAGATAATAATAATAATAATCTATTTTTTTTATTTAATACTTATTATATTTATTTATAAGATTTAAATAAAATTAGTTATTTTAACTCTTTTATTACTTTCTAGAAGTCTTTTTATAATAAAGTAACTTTTATACTTTATATTAATATTATTAGTATTTCTTTAAATAATTTAATATAAGCTACTTCTATATATTATTTTAGATTATTTAGTTATTCTCAATTTATTTTTAAAATAACTCTAAAAATTTCTTATCAATTTATAATATTATTTTATATTATATCTTAAAAGTTTTTAATATATATATAAAGTTTTGATATTTATAATAGTAATTTAAAAGCTTTAAATAATTATAATCTTTTAAATAAATATAAATCTTTTATATAATAATCTTTATATTGAAATATCAATTATTTAGTTTATCTTTAAAATTCTTTTACTATTTCAAATTTCTTATTTAGTTATTTTAAATTTTATATTATTTTATTTAAAAGATTAGTTATAAATAGATTTTCAAAAAAGAATATTAAATGATTATCTTATATTAAATTAAAATAATTATTAAATAATAGTAAGATAATTAAAAGTGAATATTTAAAGTTTATTTAAATAGATTTTTAAGAATTAAATATATATTAAATTTAAATACTTCCTTTTATAATAAAATATATAAAATAATATTTTAAAATATTCTTAAAAAATAATTTAATATATATTAGAATTATCTCTACTTTATATTAGTTAATAATTTTTCTACTTAAATTATTTAAAATTATCTATTTATTAACTATAACTTCTATATTATTAGTTTATATTATTAATTATATTAAATTGAATTTATTAGTATTAAAAGAGGATTAATTTAAAGAAAGTTTCTTATTAAGTAAATTAACTATTATCTAGAAGATTATCTACTTTAATTTTATTTTAATATTAATATTAAATTTAAAATATTTAAAAATTTTACTTTTAAAAAGATATAATAAATAAAAAAATAATTTTTAAAAGTATTTAGAAAGTTTTAACTATTATATTTAACTTCTTGATTTTTCCTTTTATATCTTATAAATTCAAATAAATATAAAAGTATTTAAATTATTAGTAAGTAAGATTTTTAATTAGATTATTAGTTAATATATTTTTTATAAGTAAATAAACTATATTAAACGATTTCTTAGAATATTCTTATTTTAATTATATATTTTAAATATTAATATATTTAAGTTTAATTAATATTCTTTTATTTTTATTTATAATTAATTTTATTACTTATATATTATTATAATAGATAGTAATAAATTTAAATACTACTAACTTAAATTCCTTTAATAATTTAATTATTATTATAATTTCTTTTATAATTCTCTTTATACTAAGTAATTTAGTTTTAATTATAAAAGTTATTATAGTATTTTATTTTAATACTTTCTAAATAATCAATCTATTATATAATAATATTATATACTTTTAAGAAGATTATTTTATTTTATTATTATTAGTAAATAATATATTTGATATTATAAGTAATTAAAATAAATAATCTATATTATATTTTATAATAAAATATTTTATTCTTTATAAATAATTAATATAATAGTTTACTACTTTTAAATAATCTTTTAAAAAGTTAGTTAGAAAATAAAATAATTATAATATAATAAATATAATATTTATATATAAAGTAATTATAATATATAAAATTAAACTAACTTTTTTTAATATTCTTTAACTTTTAATTTAATTACTATTTTTTTATTTTTCTTAAATTCTATAATAGAAAGTAAAGTATTAGTAAGTTTATTATTAATAAAATTAAACT
>JANHAD010000362.1:0-20389 GCA_026226035.1 Clarireedia monteithiana
TATAGTCTCAGACTCACACAGGTCGTTAAAATGAATAAAAAAAAAAAAAAAAAACTTTCTTATACTACTGATTTCTTAATTAAGAAGCTTAATATTTAGAAAAATTTTATCAATTTTAAGACTATTTAAAAGGATGAACTTTAGTACAAAGTAATATTATATAAGATTCCTATAAGCAACTTTAATATCTTTAAAAGTATAAAACTAATCTTAGAAGAAATTAAGACTTTCAACTTCTTTCTTAACTTTAATCTAATTAAAACTCCTTATTAGCTCTCTTTAGAAGCTAATCGCGCGGCTAAACGAGTTGAATTAGTAGTAGTCTCTTTCAAGACTAGTAAAGAGGTTAAGAGGTATATTAGAAACTGAGTTTATATTGTAAGAATATTAGTTAAAGTTGAGAAATTGCTAAGTGTAACAAAGTCAACTTAGTGTATTAAGTGCCAAGGATTTGAGCACGTGACTTAATTTTGCCGACGCCAAGCTAAGTATAGTCTATATATAAAGCCTCACTCAACCTCTTAACACTTTTGCAATATCTGTAATATTTGTGGAAAAGCTTATTCTCACTTAGCTTTAAAGTGCTATAACTGCTCCCAACCTCACACTAGCGATTCGAAATTGTGTGAGGTATATAAGGCAACGAAAAGAGTTAATACCAGCTTATAAATAACTAGGATATCTAAGTATTACAGATAAATCTTAATAAAAGTTCACTGAAAACTAAAGTAGCTTTTAACTTTACTATCGAGTTAAAAATTAACTTATTAATAATCGAAGAGCCTTGAATTATAACTAAGGACCGAAACTACCTTCAAAGTCAGTCTATATCCCACCTTAGCTTCAACTAGCTCTTAGTATCAACCCACGATTTCAAGCCTCAAACTTTGATATACACTTCAAAAGTTCTTAAAATTGAAGTAATATTAGTGTCGGATAATTTGAATTTAGACTTATTAATAGTCCGACTTAGTTAAGAAATCAATATACTTGAAATAGTCAATGTCTATAACGAGGCTAGCTAGCAAGAAAGCGAGAAGTTTAAAATAATTAAAAGAAGTTTGTTTCCAAGAACTATTTTAATTAACTCGTTTATTCTAAACGATTTCAATACTTATTACTTTTAGTAGGACTTTTTAGTAGCCAATACTCAAGCTAGAACCCGATTAGTTAATTAGATTGAAGATAATAACTTTGAACTTTTAAATGAAGTTAAAATTAAAATCTTCTTTCAAGGTACTAGCTCTTTAATCTTAGATCTAATACTTGCTACTTCAAAGGTAGCGAGGTGTATAGATAATTAGTAAGTACTTAATAGCCTAAGTTTAAATTATCTACTTATCTTCTTTACAATTAAGAATTTAAATCTTTAAAACTATTTAAATCCTTTTTAGTTCTTTAATACTAAGAAGGCTGATTAAGACTTGTTTAAAGACAAGTTAGTTGATTTAGCTAAAAAGAGTCTAATTCTCAACCAAGACTTTCTAGAAGTTAAAAGAACCGAGTTAAACTTCAAAGTATTGAGTGTAACTTATTTTAAAAATATCTCTTCTAAATTAATACGACTAATCGGGCTAGCGGCGACTAGTGCGATTTCGAGAATAAAGCCTAAGCTACAAGCTAAGCTATAGTGAATCCTCGAACTAAAGAAGCTATGTAAAACTATATTAAGAGAGTAAAGAAATCAAAGTCAAAATTACAACTTAGTTAGAAACCTCTATTTCTCAGCTATTAAGTACGTTAAACGAAGCTACTAGAATACTTTCTTAGAGATCAAAGACTCGAAGTCAATTTTCAAGGCTTTTAACTATATTAAAAGCTACTCGAGTTAACAATTACCTTCGATTTTAAACTAATCAACTTTTAATAGAAAAGTAACTATCTTGAGAGCTACCTTGTTTCTAGAGCTCCCAATCTCGACTAGTCTTACTTGGGATTCTTATAAAGTTGATACTTAGCTAAAGCTAGCTGCTAGCAAGCTGGAAAGAGCTTGTTCAATGAAAATCAAAGGAAAAACTTCGAGGTTAGACGGAATTAGCTAGGAAATTATTACTAAAACTTATTAAACTATTCTTAACTTCTTTTATAAAGTCTTTAGCCTTCTTATCAGTTTCAGCTACCACTCGACTTGTTAGCGCCAAGCAATAAGAGCTATTCTCAAAAAGCTAAAAAAGCTTGATTACTTAATCTTAAAAGCTTATAAGGTGATATCACTACTTAATTGTTTTAAGAAGGTTAGTGAGAGGATATTAGCAAAGCGTTTAAGCTATTTAGCCGAGACTAACACTTTACTATATAACTCTCAAATTGAAAGTAGATTGAAAAAGTTCGCAATTAATACAATATTATTACTAGCGAATAAAATTAAAAGAGATTATATAAATAAATTAAAGATATTAGTCTTATTTCTCAATATCAAAGAGGCTTTCAATTATATATCTAAGAACTAACTACTTATTATTTTAAAAGAGTTAAAACTTCCACTTAGTCTTATAGTTTAAGTTAGCTACTTCTTAGAAGCTAGACAACTAAGACTAGCTTTTAATAACTAAATTAAGCTTTTCAAACTTATCAATACTGGAATTCCCCAAAGTAGCTCGATTAGTCTAATTTTATTTTTAATTTATATTAAGAATCTTTTCTCGACTATTAGCTACTTAATTTGAAGTTATATAGATAATATCGCGTTAGTAGCTAGTTCAACCAACGTTAAGAAGAATTATAAGACTTTAGAAAGAGAAGCTAATAAGTTATATACTCTTAAAACAATAAATAGTATCAAGTTTAACTTTGGAAAGACTGAACTAATCTACTTCTTTTTTAGAAACTCAATGATTAATTCGGTTAAATTACTGGACTAACAAGTTATACACCCTTCCAAGCTAGTGAGGTGGTTGGGAATTTAGTTCGATAATACACTAAAATACAAGAACTATATCTTAATTCGAATTAGTTAAGTTAAATCAACTTTTCTTCGAATTAGCCGCTTAGTCAACACTTAGACTAGCTTATCCCTCTTCGCTATACACCAGCTATACGTCGCCTATATAGTTAGTATCTCAAACTATAGCTCCTCGATTTGATATAAAAGATAAGCTAGTTTTAATAACCAACTTCGCAGCTTTTAGAATCTCGCTCTCCAGAAAATATTAGAAATATTTAAGACTAATCCCGCTTTAGCTATAGACATTAAAGGCGCGCTAGCCCCCTTGGATATTCGCTTGAACGCCGCAGCCCACTAATACACCTTTCGATTCTTTAAACTCTTAAGAAGCTATCTAATTTATAAGCTTCTTTAGAAAGATTACTAGGATAATTACTATAATAACCAGCGTGATATTATAAGCTTAGACAGCGATCAACTAGCTCTACTACGGATTAAGAAGCTTAAGTCAAAGCTGAAGCTAAAGTTAAATCAAATCGACCGAATTAAATGTTTAATATACCTGCTAGTTGATATAGCTAGCTTGGAACTGATATAACCATTCAAATTCCCCCTTTAGACCCTTGCTAGCCCCTTTAGCATCCGGATTAGTCGACTTTCCAAAGAAGACGAAGCCTTAAACTACTAAAACTCAATACTAATATAAATTTATAATTAATACTTCTTTTATACTAACAAGTCCTAAATACAAACCGAGATTAGAATAGAGGTTGAACTAGCTTTTTTAGATGCTAATCAAGAGCTAATCCGAGTGTATAAGTAGAATATCGACTTAAATCAACTAGTCTATAATAGCGAATTGAAAGAGATCACTTAGGTTATCGAATTAGCTAACTAGCTAGCTTGGTCGAACTAAGAATATATAGTGTATAGTGATAATCAAGCTACTCTACTTAGGCTTCAATCGCTGAACAACAACCTAGGCTAAGAGCAATTAATAAGGATATACAATGCTAGCACTCAAATAATCAATAAAAGTGCTAATATCAAACTAGCTTAGGTTTCTAGCTACTACAATGTTGATAGAAATGAAATAGTGGACAAGCTAGTCAAAGCGAGTACTAGCGAGGAACCGGAATCTTATATAACTAGCTTCGCCTACTTAAGTGCTAGTATTAAGAGAATTAAGATCTAGGAATAGGAATTAACGCTAAACTAAGCTAAATCCAAACGTATTAAATTTAAAACTAACTACATCTCAACTTACAACCTGGCCTTTAGATCTAAGCTAGTAATCCCCCTTAAGACCAAGCGAGCTACAGCTAGCGCCTTTTACCAGCTTAAATTAGGCTATAGCTACCTCAAAGCTTATATATACTAACTCGGTTTAACTAGTGACAATAAATGCAAATACAGTAAAAAGAAGACTTTTGAATACCTCTTTATTAGCTGTCGACTACTCGCTAACACCCACACTAAGCTCAAAGACGCTCTTAATACATACTACCTCAACCTACTTCTTTTATTAGATACTAAGCTTAGCATCGAAACCACCCTCGAATTCCTACATGAGACTGAAATTTGCACTTGGAAATATTATCTGACCCGGTCACCTAACCTTTAAATTGCTTATTAATTAAATTGGATTATCAAATTGTTACTATTAAGCTTAATACCAGCTTAATATATAATATTAGGACATTTAATACTTAATATCGTCTTAATATTGTATAATTAAGCTAGTTTAGCTTAATACTTTCCTTAATATTATGATTTTAAACTCGAAGTTTAAAGCTATTATTATTATTTTTTATCGTTATTTCTTTAACTAGGGTTAGACTCTTAATATCTCTTTATTATATATAATATTGCATGTACTTAAAACATTATATACACCTAGCCGCTAGCGGATTAGCCGCTAGCCAACTTACTATAATCTCAAACTTATATAGGTCGTTAAAATAAATAAAAAAAAAAAAAAATTAGCTTTTAGATCTAAGCTAGCGATCTCTCTTAAGACTAAGCGAGCTACAGCTAGCGCCTTCTACTAGCTCAAATTAGGCTATAACTACCTCAAAGCTTATATATATCAACTCAGCTTGATTAGTAATAATAAGTGTAAATATAGTAAAAAGAAGACTTTTAAACACCTTTTTATTAGCTGTCGACTACTTACTAACGCCTATACTAAGCTTAAAGACGCTTTTAATACATACTACCTTAGCCTACCCCTTTTATTAGATACTAAGCCCAATATCGAAGCTATCTTCGAATTCCTACACGAGATTGAAATTTGCACTTAGAAATATCACTTGATTTAATCACTTAACCTTTAAATTGCTTATTAATCAAATTGTTATCAAATTGTCACTATTAAGCTTAATGCCAGCTTAATATATAATATTGAGATACTTAATATTTAATACTGTTTTAATATTATACAATTGAGCTAGTTCAACTTAATATTTTCTTTAATATTATGATTTTAAGTTCGGAGTTTTAAAGATATTACTGTTATTTCTGTTATTATTTCCTTATTCAAAGCTAGACTCTTAATATCTCTTCACTATATATAGCATTGTATATACTTAAACTTTATATATATATCTAGCCGCTAGCGGGTTAGTCGCTAACCGACCTACTATAGTCTTAGACTTATATAAGTTGTAAAAATGAATAAAAAAAAAAAAAAAAAAAAATGTCCTAATATTATATATTAAGTTAGTATTAAGCTTAATAGTAACAATTTGATAATCCAATTTGATTAGTAAGCAATTTAGAGGTTAGATAACTGAGTTAAGTAATATTTTTAAATATAAATTTCAATCTTGTATAAGAATTCGAGAGTAGCTTTGATATTAGGCTTAGTATCTAATAAAAGAGGTAAGTTAAGGTAATATATATTAAAAGTGTCTTTGAGCTTAATACAAGTATTAGCGAGTAGTTGATAACTAATAAAAAGGTATTTAAAGATCTTCTTTTTTCTATATTTATATTTATTATTATTAGTTAAACCGAGTTAATATATATAAGCTTTGAAGTAGTTATAACTTAATTTAAGTTGATAGAAGGTGTTAGCTATAACTCGCTTAATCTTAAAGAGGATTACTAACTTAGATCTAAAAGTTAATTTATAAGTTAAAGTGTAATTAATCTTAAAATCAATATATTTAAGTTTGGATTTAGTTTAGTTCAATACTAATTCCTATTTTTAAATCTTAATTCTCTTAATACTAGCGTCTAAGTAAGCGAAGTTAGTTATATAAAAGTTTGGTTCTTTGTTAGTACTTACTTTAATCAATTTATTTACTATTTTGTTTTTATTAACATTGTAGTAACTTGGAATTTAAGTTAATTTAATACTAACACTCTTATTAACTTAATATTAAATACAACTTACAAGAATCGAAAAAACGTGTATTTTTATTAAAATCTATCCGATCTTTATTAATAACAACTAATTACAACTTAGTAGATTTAATAAAGTTATTAGCTTTATTATATAGTTTAATACTATTAAAATATTATTATTATTATTAAAAGTCGCGATTTTTACTTTATATTACAAAATTTTCAAAAATCTAAAAATATTAATAAGACTATTAAAAATTATTAGAATTTATCTAAATAAGTCTTATTAAGACTTAATAAAACTTTGTAAATTTAATAATCTAAATCGCACTTTAGTATAACTTTTAATTCTTAAAATATCGTTGTTATTATCAATTTTAATACTTCTAAACTTTAACTTTAGCTATTTAAACTATTAATATTAAGACTTTGATATTAAGTATAACTTGTTAGATTGTAAATAATTAAAGAGATTAAAAGTTAAAAGTATATTTAAAGATTTAAAATATTTATCTAAGCTTTAGTATATTTATATAGATAGTATATTGCTAATAGTATTAGAAATAGACTTTTTAATATCTATTAATTAAAGTTTAGTTTCTTACACTTCTTTAACTATTACTACGATTTAGTTAAGTTCGTTAGCTATATTGAATATTATAAATATTAATATTATAAATATTATTACATTGTCAACTCTTTCTACTACTTTTTAATTCAACTCTAATATTAATTTATCTAGCTTTTTGAATATTATAAGCTTGAACTCTCTTACTAGACTTACCTTTAGAACTATTACTAAACTTAATAGAATTCTCTTCTACCTTTTTAAATAAAATAATCTTTTTATTTTAAAAAAGATTAATAAAGTCTTTAAATCCAACCTCTATTAAGTTACTATTAATAATTTAGCTAATAAGCTAATTTTAAAAACTTAAAACTTATTAGTTAAAGTTTATATTTTAATCAACTTCTATAATAAACAAAATTAAATTCTCAACTTAATTAAAGTATTCTGCAATTATACTAAATACAGAAAGATTAAAAAAATCACTAATTAGCTAGCCTCTTAAGTTAATAACTTCGAATATATTATTTAGAAAATCGAAGCTTAAGCTAAAACTAAAACTATTATAACTAAGCTCTTAACAATCTTTCTAATAACTTTTACTATCTTAATAACTTAGTTTATATTAGTTTAACTCTTATTCGCTAATATTACTATTATTAGTACCTTCGAAGCTAATACTAAATAGTAGATAATCTAAGTTAAGATTAAGTTTAAAATTAAATTTAAAGCTAAACTAAAGTTTTCAAATCGTCTTATTTTAATTTATAATACTTTGTTATTCTTTTTAATTCTTTTTATTTACAACTCAATTAATAAGGCTTTTAAAGTTAAAAAGATTAAAAGCCTTATTATATTAGTTATTATTAGTATAACTAATAAAAAGAACTTTATTTTAATAACTACTTTACTATATACTACTAATTTTCTTATTAAGAAACTTAATATTTAAAAAGGTTTAATTAACTTTAAATCAATTTAGAAAAATAAACTTTAATATAAAATAATACTTTATAAAATCTCTACTACTAACTTTAATACTTTAGAAAGTATAGAATTAGTCTTAGAAGAGTTTAAGACTTTTAATTTATCTTTTAATTTTAAACTAATTAGCACTCTTTATTAGTTGTTTTCAAAAGCTAACTAGGTAGTTAAAAGAGTTAGTTTAGTAATAGTCTTATTTAAAACTAGCGAAGAAGTAAATAAGTATATAAGAAATCGCGTTTATATTACTAGAATATTAGTTAGAGTTGAGAAGCTACTTAATATAGCTAAGTTGACTTAATATCTTAAATACTAAGAATTTAGTTATATAACTCAATTTTACAAATAATAAGCTAAATACAATCTATATATAAAGCTTTATATAACTTTTTAATATTTTTATAATATTTGTAGTATTTGTAATAAAGTCTATTCTCACTTAATACTAAAGTATATTAACTGCTTTTAATTTCACATTAACAACTTAAAGCTATATAAGGTTTATAAAGTAATAAAAAAAACTTTAGTATTTAAACTAGAATATATTATCTAATTAGTTAGTTGATTTTTAAATTAGATTCTTAAATTGTTACAACTTTCTTTAATATTAATTCAAACTTGATATTAAACTTAATATCAACTTAAAATTCGATATTAAGCTTAATATTATCTTAATATTATACAATTAAGTTTATTTAGCTTAATATTTTCTTTAATATTATAAAAATCAAATTTAAAGTTTAATACTTTTTTATTATTTATTATCTTTATTTCCTTTACTAAGATTAGACTTTCAATATTACTTATTATATATAATATTATATATACTTAACCTTTATTTATATATACACTTAGCCGCTAGCGAGTTAGCTGCTAACCAACCTATTATAGTCTTAAACTTATACAAGTTATTAAAATAAATAAATAAAAAAAACCTTTATTAATTATTTAAATATTAGTATTATATATTTTTATTAATTACTCTTAGTTTAAGTTATCGTTCAACAATTGAAACCTAAGTAAAGTAGCTTGATTATTATTATAAACAATATATTTTTAATCTAGCTAAGCTAACTAGTTAATTAATTTGATAACTTAAGTAATTCCCTCTAATTCGCTATTATAAACTAACTAATTTAAGTTGATATTCTACTTATACACTCAGATTAGCTTTTGATTAGTATTTAAAAAAGCTAGTTTAACTTTTATTCTAATCTCAATTTACAATTAGAACTTATTAGTATAAAAGAAGTATTGATTATTAACTTATATTAATATTATATCTTAGTAATCTAATAATTTATTCTCTTTTGATAAGTAACTAATCCGGATATTAAAGAGGGTAGCTAAAATCTAAAAGGGAAATCTAAATAGTTATATCGATTTCAAGCTAGTTATATTAACTAGTAAGTATATTGAATATCTAATTTAATTGATTTAAGTTAGTTTTAACTTCGACTTTGACTTAAGCTTTTTAATTTGTAGTAAAGTCAACTAATCACTATTTAAACTTATAATATCATTGTAATTATAATAGCTATTATAATAGTTCTAATACCTTTCTTAAAAAAATTTATAAATTAAATAGCTTCTTAAAAGTTTAAATAATCGAAAAGTGTATTAGTAGGCAACGCTAGCAAATCTAATATTTAGAGGTATTAATACAACTTCAATATCTATAACTAGTATAAAGCTAATTTTAAATACTTCTAATATTTTTTAAAAAGTAAGGTTTTAAAAACTTCGAAGTTGGTTATTAAAGTTAGTTTATCTTTTATATCAAATCGAGGAGCTGTAATCTAAGATGTTAATAATATAAGCGATATATAGTTAATATATAGTAAAGAGAGATAAACTAATTTAAATATTAACTAGTTAGCTAATTCGAAAGAAAGTTGATTTAACTTGATTAATTTGAATTAAGATATAATTCTTGTATTTTAATATATTGTCGAACTAAATCTTTAACCACTTTACTAGCTTAGAAAGGTGTATAATTTCCTGATTTAGTAATTTAATCGAATTAGTCGTTGAATTTTTAAAAAAGAAATAAATTAGTTTAGTCTTTTCAAAGTCAAACTTGATACTATTCGCTATTTTAAAAGTATATAGCTTATTAACCTCTCTTTTCAAAGTCTTACAATTCTTCTTTAAACTAATCAAGCTAGCAGCTAGCGCGATATCGTTTATATAACTTTAGACTAAGTAGCTAATAGTTAAGAAGAGATTCTTAATATAAATTAAGAATAAAATTAAATTAATTAAACTACTTTAAGAGATTCTAATGTTAATAAGCTTGAAAGACTTAATTTGATTATTAAAAGCTAATCTTAATTGTCTAGCTTTTAGAAAGTAATTAACTTAAACTATAAAACTAAATAGAAGTTTTAACTCTTTTAAAACAATAAGTAATCAATTCTTAAATATATAATCGAAGGCCTCTTTGATATCGAGAAATAAAATTAATATTTTAAACTTATTTATATAATCTCCCTCGATTTTATTTGCTAATAACAATATTATATCAATTACAGACTTTTTCAATTTACTTTCAATTTGAAAGTTATATAGTAGAATACTAATCTCAGTTAAATAGTTTAATTTCTTTGCTAATATTCTTTTATTAACCTTCTTAAAATAGTTTAATAGTAATATTATTTTATAAACTTTAAGAATCGAATAATTAAACTTTTTTAGCTTTTTAAAGATAGTTTTTATTATTTAGTACTAGCAAGTTAAATAGTATTCGAAATTGATAAAAAGGTTAAAAACTTTATAAAATAAATTAGAAATAGTTTAATAAGTTTTAATAATAATTTCCTAGCTAATTCTATTTAACCTCGAAGTTTTTCCTTTGATTTTCATTGAACAAGCTCTTTCTAGCTTACTAGTAGCTAGTTTAAACTAAGTATCGACTTTATAAATATCTTAAATAGAACTAATCGAAATTAAAGGCTTTAAAAACAAAGTAGCTTTTAGAATAACTACTTTTCTATTGAAAGTTGATTAATTTAAAATTAAAAGTAGTTATCAATTTAAGTAGCTTTTTATATAATTAAAAACTTTGAAAATTGACTTCAAGTCTTTAATCTTTAAGAAAGTGTTTTAATAACTTCGTTTAATATATTTGATAGTTGAGAAATATAAGTTTCTAACTAAATTATAATTTTAACTTTGACTTTTTTATTTTCTTAATATTATTTTATATAACTTCTTTAACTTAAGAGTTTATTATAACTTAGCTCTCAACTTGGATTTTATTCTCAAAATCGTATTAGTTGTTATTAGTCTAATTAGTTATATTAATTTAAAAGAGATATTTTTAAAATATATTATATTTAACATTTCAAAGTTTAAACTAGTTCTTATAACTTCTAAAAGGTTCTAGTTAAGAATTAAACTCTTTTTAGCTAAATCTACTAACTTATTTTTAAATAAATCCTAATTAGCTTTCTTAATATCAAAGAATTAAAGAGGATTTGAATAACTTTAAATATTTAAATTTTTAATTATAAAGAAAATAGATAAATGATTTAAGCTTAAGCTATTAAGTATTTACTAGTTATTAATATACTTCGCTACCTTTAAAGTAGTAAGTGTTAAATCTAAAACTGAAAAGTTAGTATTTTAAAAGAAGGTTTTAACTTTAATTTTATTTAAAAGTTCAAAGTTATTATCTTCAATCTAGTTAACTAATTAGGTTCTAACTTAAGTATTAGCTATTAAAAAGTTCTACTAAGAGTAATAAATATTGAAATCCTTTAAAATAAATAAATTAGTTAAGATAACTTTTAGAAATAAATTTCTTTTAATTATTTTAAACTTCTCGCTTTCTTATTAATTAGTTTTATTATAGATATTAATTATCTTAAATATATTAGTTCTCTGATTAAATCAGACTATTAATAAGTTTAAATCTAAATTATCTAATACTAATATTATTTCAATCTTAAGAACTTTTAAAATATATATTAAAGTTCGAGGTTTGAATTCGCAAATTAGTGTTAAGAGCTAGTTGAAATTAAGATGAGATATAAACCAACTTTGAAGGTAGTTCCAATCTTTAACTATAATCTAAGGTTTTTAAATTATTAATAAATCAATTTTTAAATTAATAGTTAATTAGAAAGTTACTTTAATTTCTAATAAACTTTTATTAAAATTCATTTATAATATTTGGATATCTTAACTATTTTTTTTTTTTATTTATTTTTACAACTTATATAAGTTTAAGACTATAGTAAGTCGACTAACAGCTAACCCGCTAGCGGCTAGGTATATATATAAGGTTTAAGTATATATAATATTATATATAGTAAAGAGATACTAAGAGTCTAGCTTTAGATAAAGAAATAATAATAAAAATAATAATAATAGCTTCTAAACTTCAAACTTAAAATCATAATATTAAGGAAAATATTAAGTTAAACTAATCTAATTATATAATATTAAGATAGTTTTAAATATTATTCATTCAAATATCGAATATTAAGTTGATATTAAGCTTAATAGAGATAATTTAATAATCTAATTTAATTAGTAAGTAATTTTAAAGGTTAAGTGACTGGGTTAAATAATATTTTCAAGTGCAAATTTCAGTATCTTGTAGGAATTCAAGTGTAGCTTCGATGTTGAGCTTAGTATCTAATAAGAGAGATAAGCTAAAGTAATATATATTAAAGGAGTTTTTAAGTTTAATGTGAGTATTAGCGAGTAAATAACAGCTAATAAGGAGGTGTTTAAAAGTCTTCTTTTTATTATATTTATATTTATTATTGCTAGTTAAGCCGAGTTAATATATATATACTTTGAAGTAGTTATAGTCTAATTTAAACTAGTAAAAAGTATTAACTATAGCTTGTTTGATTTTAAAGGGGATTGCTAATTTAGATTTAGAAGCTAGTTTGTAAGTAGAAGTATAGTTCGTTTTAAATTCGATTTGTTTGAATTTAACTTAGTTTAATACTAATTTCTATTTCTAGATTTTGATTCTCTTAATACTAACATCTAAGTAAACAAAGCTAATTATATAAAAGTCTAGTTTTTTACTAATACCTACTTTAGCTAGTTTATCTACTATTTCGTTCTTATCGATATTGTAATATCTTAAAACCTAAGTTAATTTAATATTAATACTTTTATTGATTATTTAAATATTAGTATTATATATCTTTATTAATTGTTCTTAGCCTAAGTTGTTGTTTAGTAATTGAAGCTTAAATAAAACAGTCTAATTATTATTATATACTATATATTCTTAATTTAAACAAGTTAACTAACTAGTTAATTCGACAATCTAAATGATTCTTTTCAATTCGCTATTATAGACTAGTTGATTTAAACTAATATTCTATTTATACACTTAAATTAGCTCTTGATTAATATTTAAGAGAGTTAGTTTAACCTCTATTCTAATCTCAGTTTACAATTAAAACTTGTTAATATAAAAGAAGTATTAATTATTAGCTTGTATTAGCACTAAGTCTCAGTAGTCTAAAACTTTGTTTTCTTTAAAAAGACAATTAATTCAAATGCTAAAGAAGCTAGCAAGAGTCTAAAAGAGGAATTTGAATAGTTATATTAGTTCCAAACTAGCTATATCGACTAGCGAGTATATTAACTACCTAATTCGATTAATTTGAATTAACTTTAGTTTTAACTTTGATTTAAGCTTTTTAATCTATAGTAAAGCTAGTTAATCGCTATCTAAGCTTATAATATTATAATAGCTATTATAGTAGCTATCCTAGTAATTCTCTTAAAGAAGCTTATAAATTAGATAGCTTCTTAAGAGTTTAAGAGATCGGAAAGTATATTAGTAAGCGGCGCTAGCAAGCCTAATATCCGGAGATACTAACGCAGCTTCGATGTCTATAACCAAAGCTAGATTAGTTTTAAATACTTTTAGTATTTTTCAAAGAGCGAGGTTTTAAAAGCTTCGAAGTTGACTTTTAAAATTAACTTATCTTTTATATTAAATCAAGGAGCTGTAGTCTAAGATGCTAGCAATATAAGCGACGTATAACTAGTATACAACAAAGAGGGATAAACCAATCTAAATATTAGCTAAATAACTAATTCGAAGAAAAACTAATTTAGCTTAATTAATCTAAATTGAAATATAGTTTTTATATTTTAGCGTGTTATCGAACTAAATTCCTAGCCACCTCACTAGCTTAAAAAGGTATATAACTTGTTGATCTAGTAATTTAACCGAATTAGTTACTGAACTTCTAGAAAAGAAGTAGATTAGCTTAGTCTTTCTAAAGTTAAACTTAATACTATTCGCTATTTCAAAAGTATATAGCTTATTAGCCTCTCTTTCTAAAGTCTCACAGTTCTTCTTAACACTAGTTGAGCTAGCTGCTAGCGCGATATCGTCTATATAACTCCAAACTGAGTAGCTAATCGTTGAGAAAAGATTTCTAATATAAATTAAGAATAAAATTAGACTAATCAAGTTACCTTGAAGGATTCTAATACTAATAAGCTTAAAAAGCTCAATTTGATTATTAAAAGCTAATCTCAGCTATCTAGCTTCTAAGAAGTAACTAATCTAGACTATAAGATTAAGTAGAAGTTTTAACTTTTTTAAAATAACAAGTAATCGGTTCTTAGATATATAATCGAAAGCCTCTTTAATATTAAGAAATAAAACTAATATCTTAAGCTTATTTATATAATCTCCCTCGATTTTATTTACTAACAACAATATTGTATTAACTACAGACTTTTTCAGCCTACTTCCAATTTGAGAGTTATATAATAAAGTGCTAATCTCGGCTAAATAGCCTAATCTCTTTGCTAGTATCTTCTCACTAACCTTCCTAAGATAGTTCAATAGTAATATTACTTTATAAGCTTTAAAATTCAAATAATTAAGTTTTTTAGACTTTTTGAAAATAGCTTTTATTGCTTAGTACTAGTAAGTTAAGTAGTATTCGAAATTGATAAAGAGGTTGAAGACTTTATAAAATAAGTTAGGAATAGTTTAGTAAGCTTTAGTAATAATTTCCTAGCTAATTCTATCTAGCCTCGAAGTTTTTCCTTTGATTTTCGTTGAACAAGCTCTTTCCAGCTTGTTAGCAGTTAGCTTGAGCTAAGTATCGACTCTATAAGTATCCTAAGTAGAACTAGTCGAAATTAAAAGCTCTAGAAACAAAGTAGCTTTTAAAATAACTGCTTTTTCATCGAAAGTTGACTAATTTAAAATCGAAAGTAGTTGATAACTCGAGTAGCTTTTAGTATAGCTAAAGGCTTTGAAAATTAACTTCAGGTCTTTAGTCTCTAAAAAGATATTCTAATAACTCCGTTTAGCTTACTTAATAACTAAGAAATATAAGTTTCTAACTAAGTTATAACTTTAACTTTAACTTTTTTACTCTTTTAATATTACTTTATATAGCTTCTTTAACTTAAAGGTCTACTATAGTTTAGCTTTCAACTTGGGTTTTATTCTCGAAATCGTACTAATCGCTGCTAATTCGATTAATCGTATTAACTTAAAAGAGATATTTTTAAAATATATTATATTCGACACTTCAAAGTTTAACTTAGTTCTCATAACTTCTAGAGAATCTTAGTTAAGAATTAAGCTCTTCTTAGCTAAGTCTATTAGTTTATCTTTAAACAAATCCTAATTAGCCTTCTTAGTATTAAAGAATTAAAGTAGATTTAAATAACTTTGATTTGACTTTAGATTCTTGATTGTAAAGAAAATTAGATAATAATCTAAGTTTAAACTATCTAGTACTTGCTAATTATCTATATACTTTACTACTTCTAAAGTAGTAAATGTTAGATCTAAAACTAAAGAGTTAAAACTTCGAAAGAAGGTTTTAACTCTAACTTTATTTAAAAGTTCAAGGTTATTATCTTTAATCTAATTAACTAATCGGGTTCTAGCTTAAGTGTTAATAGCTAAGAGGTTCTACTATAAGTAATAAACGTTGAAATCCTTTAGAATAAACGAATTAATCGAGATAACTCTTAAAAACAAACTTCTTTTAATTGTTTTAACTCTTTCACCTTCTTGCTAACTAGTTTTATTATAAACATTGACTATTTCAAGTGTATTAATTCTCTAACTAAGTCGAACTATTAATAAGTTTGAATCTAAATTATCCAATATTAATATTACTTTAATCTTAAAAACTTTTGAAATATATATTAAAGTTCAAAGCTTGAAATTATAGATTAGTACTAAGAGTTAGTTAAAACTAGAGTGAGATATAAATCGACTTTAAAGATAATTCTAGTCTTCAACTATAATCTAAAGCTTTTAGATTATTAATAAGTCAATTTTTAAGTTGATAACTAACTAGAAAGCTACTTCAATTCTTAGTGAACTTTTATTAAAATTCACTTATAATACTTAGATATCCTAACTATTTATAAGCTAATATTAACTCTTTTTATCGCTTTATATACCTTACATGATTTTGAGTCGCTAATATAAAGCTGAGAGTAGTTATAGTACTTTAAAGCTAAGTAAGTATAAATTTTCTTATAAATATTACAAATGCTATAAGAGTGTTAGAAGGTCGAATAAGGCTTTATATATAGGCTATACTTAGCTTAGCGTCGGCAAAATTAAATTATATACCTGAATCCTTAGTACTTAATATACTAAGTTAACTTTGTTATACTTAGTAATTTCTTAGCTTTGATTAATATTTTTACAATATAAACTTAGTTCCTTATATACTTTTCAACCTCTTTACTAGTTTTAAAAGAGATTATTACTAATCTAGCTCGCTTAGCCACGCGATTAGCTTTTAAGAAGAGCTAATAAAAAGTTCTAATTAGTTTGAAGTTAAAAGAGAAATTAAAGGTTTTTATTTCTTCTAGAACTAGTTCTATACTTTTAAAAGTATTGAAGTCGCTTATAAAGATCTTATATAATACTACTTTATATTAAAGTTCATCCTTTTAGATATTCTTAAAATTAATAAGATTTTTTCAAATATCGAGTTTCTCGATTAAGAAGTTAATAATAAAAGAAGGTATAATAGTTAGAACTAGGTTTTTCTTGTTAGCAGTGTTAATAATAACTAAGACAATTAAGCTTTTAACTCTTTTAACCTTGAAAGCTTTATTTATCAAGTTGTAAACAAGAAGAGTGGAAAAGAGAGTTAAAACGTTGTAAATTAGAATAAGTCGATTTTGTAGTTTAAGCTTAACTTAGAGCTTAGCTTTAAACTTTATAGTCTTCTATTTAAAGACTTTAGAAGCTTTAGTAGTAGTGATATTAGCGAAGATAGCTTAGGTTGAATTTTATATAATTTTCGTTACTTTTAATATCGATTAGGTCTTTGAGATAGCGAAGGTTACTAGAAGAGTTACTAAAAGTATAGTCTTTATAGTTTTTAGCTAGAAGGGCTTGGAGGCTTGAGCTTCAACTCAGCAAGTAGTATACTCTAGATTATTAATCTGAGAAGCTAATTAGTCGATAACCTTTTTAACCTTTTCAAATTTAGTATAATCTTTGAAAACTTCAATTAAATTCAAGATTTAAATCTATTTAGTCTAGGAATTAGTTATTATATAAACTTTAATTAAAAGGTTTTACACTTTTAAAATTAGTTTATTTGAAAAGTTATTAATAATAGTCTAAAGAAGATTGGACTTTGAGACTTTATTAGTTTAGTTTAAAGTAAAAGAGTTGTCTTATTTTAGAAGGTGGAGTGGAATTCTACTAGAGCTAGTAGCTATATTAAAAGTGAGTCTTACAAAGGGGTTTGAGCTTAAAGTATTAGAAAGGCTAGATAAGTCAATATTAAGATGGAATCGAAAGGTTGTTGGAAGTGTTAACAAGGTAATAATATCTATAATAATGTTTATAATAAAAGAGTTAGATCTAATAGCTGTAACTACTAAGGAGATAGTTAAAAAGGAGTTGGTTTGAGTAATATCCTAATTATTAGTTAAAGTTGAAAGGGTAGCTATTTTAAATACCTTTAATATCGAAGTCGATATCTCACCCTTTAAGAGGTGTGTTGATATTAGAAAAGCTTTTGTAAATTCTTAAACAACTTCTTTATTGATTCTCAAATCTTAATTCCTTAATACTATCTTAATATCGTTTTAAATCCGCGATTTAAGCTTAATATTATCTTAATATTAAGATGTTTAGAAGTGCTAGAAGTGATAGTAATAGCGATATCTTAAGTGCTAGAAAGTGTACTAAGATGTAAATATACTTATTCGATTCGCGGATATATATTGAAGCTAGTTATATCTTTTATTTGATAATTTTTATTAATATTTATTATTTTTTCAATGTTTTTATATTTTTATAAGGTTTTTAATAAAAAATTCGAAATATAAAGTAAAAATCTGTAAAATCGGTGGTGACAACAATATCTTCACAGTGCTAGGTTGTATAATAAAGCTGATTACTTTATTGATTCTACTATATTATAATTAATAAGAGTACTAAAAGATTAAATCGATTTGGATAAGAATTCACGTTTTTTCAATAAGAGTTATAAGTTGTTTTTTGTATCCTAACTATTTATAAGCTAATATTAACCTTTTTCATCATCTTATATATTTCATATGATTTTAAGTCACTAGTATAAAGCTAGAAGTAATTATAGTACTTTAAAGCTAAGTAAGTATAAGCTTTTTTACAAATATTATAAATATTATAAAAGTGTTAAAAGGTTGAATAAGGCTTTATATATAAGTTATACTTAGCTTAGCGTCGATAAAATTAAGTTATATACTCGAATTCTTAACACTTAATATATTAAATTGACTTTATTATACTTAGTAATTTCTCAACTTTAATTGATATTTCTACAATATAAACTCAGTTCCTAATATATCTTTCAACCTTCTTACTAGTTTTAAAAGAGACTATTACTAATTTAACTTACTTAGCTATATAATTAACTTTTGAAGAAAGCTAATAAGGAGTTTTAATTAGTTTAAGATTAAAAGAGGAATTGAAAGTTTTAATTTCTTTTAAAACTAGTTTTATACTTTTAAAGGTATTAAAGTCGCTTATAAAGATTTTATATAATACTATCTTATATTAAGATTTATTCTTTTAAATAGTTTTAAAATTAATAAGATTTTTCTAAATATCCAACTTCTTAATTAAGAAATCGGTAGTAAAAGGAAGTATAATAATTAGAACTAAGTTTTTCTTATTAGTAATACTAGTAATAGTTGAGACAATTAGACTTTTAATTCTTTTAACTTTAAAAGCCTTATTTATCAAGTTGCAAATAAGTAAAGTTGAAAAAGAGGTTGAAATATTACAAATTAGAATTAATTGATTTTAAAGTTTAAGTTTAATTTAAAATTTAGTTTTAAATTTAATAGTTATCTATTTAAAAGCTTTAAAAGCCTTAGTAATAGCGATGTTAGCGAAGGTAGCCTAAGTCGGATTTTAAGTGATTTTTGTTACTTTTAATATTAATTGAATTTTCAAGATAGTAAAGATTATTAAGAGAGTTATTGAAAGTATAGTCTTTATAATCTTTAATTAAAAGAGCTTAGAAGTTTAAACTTCAATTTAGCAAATAGTATACTTTAGATTATTAATCTAAGAGGCTAATTAGTTAATAACCTTTTTAACCTTTTTAAATTTAATATAGTTTTTAAAGACTTCGATTAAATCTAAGATTTAAGTTTGTTTAATCTAAGAATTAATTATTATATAAACTTTAATTAAAAAATCTTAAGCTTTTAAAATTAGTTTATTTAAAAGGTTATTAGTAATAGTCTAAAAGAGGTTGGACTTCAAAACTTTATTAGTCTGATCCGAAGTAAAGGGGTTATCTCGTTTAGAAAAGCGGAGTGAAATTCTATTAAAGCTAGTAATTATATTAGAAGTAAGTCTTATAAGAGAGTTTAAGTTTAAAGTATTGGAAAAGTTAGATAAGTCAATATTGAAATAGAATCGAAGAGTTACTAGAAGCGATAGCGAGGTAGTAATATTTATAATAGTGTTTACAATAGAGGGGCTAGACTTAATAGCTGTAGTTGCTAAGAAGGTAATTAAAAAGAAGTCGATTTAAGTGATATTCTAATTATTAGTTGAGGTAGAAAAGGCAGTTATTTTAGATACTCTTAATATCGAAGTTGATATCTTACCTTCTAAGAGGTGTATTGATGTTAGGAAAGCTCTTATAAGCTCTTAAACAGCCTCTTTATTAATTCCCAAAACTCAATTCCTTAATACTATCTTAATATTATCTCAAATCCGCGATTTAAACTTAATATTATCTTAATATCAGAATGTTTAGAAGTGCTAGAAGTGATAGCGACGGCGATATCTTGGGCGCCAGGAGGCGTACCAAGGTGCAAATAGGTTTGTTCGGTCCGCGGACGTACACTGAAGCCAGCTATATCTTTTTTATTGATGATTTTTATTGGGTTTGTTGATTTTTCGATATTTTTTGTGATTTTTAGTGTTTTCAATGAAAAATTTGCAAATATAAAGTAAAAATCCGCAAAATCGGCGGCGACGACGATATCTCGACAGCGCCGGGTCGTATAATAAAGCCGATTGCTTTATTGAATCCGCCGTACCGTAATTGACAAGTGTACCGAAGAAACGGGTCGATTTGGATAATAATTCGCGATTT
>JANHAD010000363.1:0-20317 GCA_026226035.1 Clarireedia monteithiana
CCCCCCCCCCCCCCCCCCCCCCCCCCCCCCCCCACACACCCCCAACCCATTAAGCCCATAACTCTTCCTTCGACTATAGTCTTCTTTCAAATACTTCCTTTCACTGACCGTCAAGAAGGTGACAACTGTGAACTTCAAACGAGCCTTCAGCTGCGTCACTCTGGGGGTGTACATGAAACTGGCAAGGATGAACGCCAAGTGTTCTTCTTGTAGGTGAGGTAGATTCAGCCTCCGAAGAATCCGTGAGGTCCGCACGCGCAGCCATCTCTTGAAACGATTCTCGAATTCGCGGGTCTGGATTGCGCTTTATAGCTGAAATCATGTAGTTTTTGAACTCATCGAAAAAGTCATCACTGGTGCGTATGAGTAACTTGAAGCTCGAGTCGTCCAGGTTCGGATCGGTGATTGCGTAAAGAGTCGTAGCCACACATAGTTTTCTCAAAAGCGAAGTCTTCTCCGCATGATCATAAATATTCTTGACAAGCGGCGCGGAGAGAACTGTACCCGTCATAACCAGACCATCTTGTATTTTATCCATTATCTTGTTCAGAAACACAGAGTCCATCTCGAAGATTTCGGCGAAGACGTAGAGTTGACACAAATCGTTAAGGCGAGCGCCCTGTTGGATGGGAGTGAGGTTCTGTGTTACGCCTGGAACTACCTGCTTGTACAAGTATTCTGTGAACAGCTTAAAGACAGCAGGACAGGTGTCATGGATTTTGTAGACGGCGGAGGGGCGACTTTTGCTAGACTGGACCATCTTTGCGAAACGACGAGAGGATGAGGCAAGAAGGACTTTATGAATTGAGAAAACAGCCACATCTTTTTGCTGGCCTGGATCACTTGCGCCAACCTTTAATGTGATGATTTCACATCCCATATGACTATGAATCTTTTTAGATTGACGGTCAATGTGAGGAGGTTGGTGTGTTCCTATACTTACTCACCAAGCAAGACCTCTGGCTTCGTCTCAACTCTAGTGAGCTGCATGTCGGTGTTCTTCTTGGACGCAAGTTGATTATGTAGATTGAGGTTGTTGGTATGGTCGATGCTGTTGCTGTTGCTGTTCATATGGTCTTCAAGGGATCCATGCTATCGTTTGTTGTATCAATGTTACGGTTCGTCTATCGCAGCTGAACTGAACACTTACCTGATTCATCTTGTCGTTGGCTTTTGAAGAAAAGCTGTGAGTTCAGTATTTTACAAGATTAAATGCAGAAACAGCTAATAACAAGAATTGAATCGCTATTTGTGCAGACCTGTTGATCAAAGAAGAGAGATATGATGACTGGGGGAAGCGTGAAAAAGATTTCGTTATGGTCGATGCTTGAAAATTGGAAGAGAGGAGAAAGGGGAAGCATATTGGTGGCCAAGCGAGGTCGAGGACAACGAGGAAGACTTTCCTATTCGTGCACTAGCCTTATTCCGAGAGTGAATTGATACATTTGCAGTGAAGCTCTAGGATTTGAAATCTCGGATATAACTGTCAACTATTGAGAGTCATTAAACAAGACCATATTCACTATACCAGGAGAAATCACAATAAATTTGTCGATAAATAATGATACAGATGGTCTCTCTAGCAGTCACCTGTTGCATATGAGCAGCTAGAAACTCATAAGCAAGAATAAGGCAAACGAAACAGTTTTCCGGTAGAGCTTGTGGGATTCTGGATCGGAAATCATTAGAACTGTGCAGCCGTAGAGATAAGTGATGCCCCAGATATTGTCCTTTATCTTACCTATGCTGAAATCTAGTGCAGAACCACTGAGTGCCATTTGTGCTTTTGGGATGCTTTTCCATAGATCATGGGTAGAGGGAAGAGAGAGGAGCAACACTTATATCCACATGAGGTCGTCTCGTTTCGACTGCAGTCAAAACAGTGATAAATCTTGGAACCCAACATCATTATTCGACTTTAAAGAATCTGGAGATCTCGGATGACTTAACTTCAACCTCATCATATCAAACGATATCGTCCATGAATCAGGATCCTATTTTCTGTCATTATTACCCACCTGTGGGATTCGCACTACAAATTTCCACTGATGGCGATCTGCTTATCACAGCCTGTTCAAGGTAGTGTTTGATAATGACTATATTGCGTGATAATTTGGACCGTGGTAAATGTTTCTTGCACAGTTACAACGTGTGGCCAGCGGCGTTGTACTTTCACGAGGCAGGAAGTCGGGCCAGACCGTCAGACGTGACAACAACCGGACCCCTATCATCATATGATGCACAACACAGCCAGCATCTATGTTTTACGTAATAACTTTATATATTCAGCAACATCCCGCATACGTTAGCCAACAGGTAATCCTTTCAAACGACTCTCGCGACATCGAGAACAAGTTATCCCTTTGAGAAAGAGCTACGACTAGCATAAGCAACTTGAAATCATCAAATCTGGCATCCAGGCTGATATCTGCTGAAATTTTCAAACAACTGGTCCCATCTGCTTCCTGATCCGGTTCAGAGTGCATTTCTGAAGGCATGTACAAAAGCGGAACCGGACGATGGGCGCCTCCAGACTGTTCTCAGTCGCTATTTCTCCAAGTGGAAAACAAGTTTGATGGCCGACGAACTAAGTAGACTTCAAATGCTGACTACATGCGAGAAAATACGAGATTACGTTAGAGTCGTATGTGTCGAGGATGACTTTGACGAATTCGAGGAAACATATCCTTCCGAATCCGACGTCATCTGGCCACGGCATGAAGACGGACAGGTTGTTGCTGAAACACTCGGTGTAGGACTCCTCAAGTCTATGCTTGCGGCCAAACAGCTTCGTCCCGATAGGCTCGAGATCAGGGATAAGCGCACCACACGCGCGCCTTCGAATCCAGATACCGCAGGGCTCCTCGCTCGCAGCATCTTGGATGAGGCTGACCTCGCATTCAAGGCGTCCAGTGTGCGAAAGGATGATTCACCTATGACAACCATCATCATTGCTGAGCTTTCCCTGAACACCAGGGCCGGGGCACGGCATTTTCTATCTTGCGAAAAGCGGATTTATGCCTTACCCTGAACCTAAACTCGTATTGGGCCGACCAAATTCTCTTCCATGCACCAGCGCTCAAAGAGCTCTCACTCAAGTTCTGGAAGCCTTCTGACATGCGGGTTATCACTCCATTAGTCTATGGCAACCGGCCCTTACCACAACTAGAGAAGCTGGAGCTCTCTAGTGCCAAAGTGACTTTCCCTGGTCTTGGAAATGATTCGGTAATCGGAGAGCTTTACAGGAGCGGACTTGAACTAGTGCAGAGAGGCCCTACGGGTAATAGGCGCATCCATGGGGTCGAGTATCGAGGACCTGATGCGAATCATGTGCTTAGGATTGTTACTGGACGCTTGGTGACTGCATTTGGCCAGTAATGAATGGGATCATTTTATAAATAGCATGTATCTCTCCATAGATAGAAACAAGAAACTTGCAAGAATGACGCCGCGGATGGCTGGTCTTCAGTTGTGTCCCCCGGCTGTGATTAAATTCTCCCTATTTGGCAATACTTAAGGTCCAGAATTTGGAAAAGACTGAGCCTCAAGGAGCCAGACTTGCGATACTGACAGCTCCACCTCAAGCGATTCTTGGGGCTTGAGGCACAGTAATAAATCCAGTAAGCATTACAAGACGTCTAGAGTTCACTTTTGTACAGTATAGAATATAATGAGAGGAAATTTTGGTCTTGCTGGTTTTCGCTTAGTTGATCTGGAACCTCCCAAATGGCTACACTCCATCCCATATGCCTACGCAGATTCCCATATCAATATAGGAGAGTTCCCATATTGATATGGGAAGGTCGGTCCCCCATATAGCTATATCGAAGGTGTACTATACTCAGAAGCAGTACCTTCGGAGTCAGGATCAGGGATTGCCTCTTCAACAACGATAAGTCTAAATATATCTCTATCCTTGAGCAACTTATCTGGCTTTTGCGGAGGCCGAACTATACTTCATATAGTATAGTACTAGAGGGAAGAGAGTTAGGTTGAGTAGTGTTGATTACCTAGGCAATTTCAGGAAGGAGTTTTGTCGGATATCAGCGGGCAGTGCACTAAATGCACTGATTATAGGCTTCAAATGGATTTAACAATAGGTGCAAAATGCTTGATTCAACTGAACTAATGGGCTATCACAGTGGGAAGGACTAGCTATATTTATAGGCCTTTCAGGCCTATTGCCTTAGGCCTCTCAGGCCTGTTTGCCACAGGCTTCGCAAGCCTGAAGTCATAGGCTTCGTAAGCCTAATCGACGTTCAGTTTAGGTGGTGGGCATAAGGCCCACCTTCCCCCACTAAAAGTGGGTCCAACAAGGAGATCCTTCCAACCTAAAGTCGGATATATCGATTGCATGGCACGTAGATGTACCTTGAAGGTTTTATTGGCTACTTCGATAGATCCCTGAGACTCCGGGTGATATAGTCGACTATTGATAACGTTGATGTTATACTCCTTGCAGTACGCAAGCATTGCACCCTTGAACTCTATGCTATTATCGCAATGTAAAGTAGGAGGATAGTGTTGCGGCGTGGCGATAGGTTTCAGCGGGTAGTACACTAAATGTACTGCTTATAGGCCTTAATGGACTCAACAATAGGTGCAAATAATGCTTATTTGACTAACTGGCTTGTCTGGGCTTGCTTGGGCTTGCTTGGGCTTGCTTGACTTTCAGTGCTTTGAGTCGCACTATTCCCCCCAAGTTCAGGGGCCTCAGGGTCTTCCTGGTCGCTAAGCTCTTCCAAGTCAGAGCTGTCAGAGTCCCCAGCTTCAGGGCTCCCAGGCGCATATAAGTGGCTAGTATCCACTACAATCGTATCCCCTTCAGGCAGCTCAGGCTCAATTAGCACCTCCAGCTCAGTGGTCGCATTAGGCTCAGGCAGCCTTAAATGCATGTTCTCATTAAATACTGGCGCTGTAGCCAGTACCACCTTATTAGCTGCCGGGTCGTACAGCCTGTACTGCCTAGCTGTAGGCATATAGCCTATAAGGACCATTTTCTTAGCGTTTGGATCCAGCTTCTGGCGCCTCTCTTCAGGGATATGGGCGTACGCAACACACCCAAATACCCGTAAGTGCCCTATATATAGCTTCCTGCCACTGTATGCCTCTTCCGGGGTTATCCCCCCAGGCCATATAGGGGTCCTATTTCTTAAATAACATGCCGTATTAGCGGCTTCAGCCCAGAATTTAATGGGCAGCTGGGCGTCCTGTAACATTGACCTTGCTACTGTCATTAGGCTTCTATTCAGCCTCTCAGACACCCCATTCTGTTCGGGCGTATAAGGGGTGGTGAACTCAAATTGCACCCCTGTAGCCGCCAGCACCTTCTCCAAGGCCCTGTATTCCGGGGCATTGTCGCACCTAAGCTTCTTAAGCTTCAGGCTAGTTTCGGCTTCCACTCTGGCCCTGAAGACCTGGAAGACTTCCCTTAGCTCCTTCCTGTCTTTATTGAAATAAACCCATGACTTCCGGGTATAGTCATCGGTAAAAGTGAGCATATAGGCTTCCCCAGCCAGCCCGGGGGTACTATATGGTCCTCAGACATCGCTAAATACCCTTTCCAAGGGCTTGGTACTATGCTCTGAAGGCACCCTGTTTGGTGCCCTCACTGACTTCGAAGTAATGCATACTTCGCAGGGCTCTCTTAGCCCCTTAATAGGCTCCTTCAAGCCTGTAGTGATCTTATGTAGGTCCTGAATTGAGCCTGGACTCAAGTGTCCCAGCCGCCGATGCTACATCATTGCTTCAGGGCTATTAGACTCCCGAGCTGTTGCCTTCAGCGCTCCTGCCCCTGACTCTATAGTAGGTCCCTGAAGGACATACATTTTGCCTACCCTGTAGGCTACCCCCACTGTAGCACCCTGGAACTTAATTAAAAGCTCCCCCTTTGGGCCTACAGTAGTCTCAATAGTCAGGCTCTTATCCTGCAACTGAAGTACTGAAATAAGAGACCCAGCCAGCCCCGGGACATGCAAAACGTCCACTAGCCTAACTGGCTTAACCTGGCCCTGAACAAGGGTCTTCGGCCTAACTGTCCCCTGGCTAATAGCCTCTATAATGGCCCCTGAGGCTGTAGTGACACACTGACACTAATAGGCTTATCCAGCTCCGTGTAGTCCTCGAACATCCACTTGGCATAAGTCATATGCCTGGAGCAGCCTAAGTCCACTACCCATATAGGCTCACTTTATCCCAGCTTCTCAAGGCCTGTCGGCCCTATAGCTACAGTAGCCGTCCAACTGACTTCAGCTGCATTAGCCTGAGCCTGAGCCCGAGCTGGCTTGGGGGACAAGCCTTTCCCACCACTGGGCGTAGCCAGTGGCCCTGTACTAGGCTTCCCCCTTTCCGGGCATTCCGTTTTAAAATGCCCTTGTTGGCCACAATTAAAGCAGGCTCCTTTAGGCTTCTTAGCCTTATCCTTGGAGCCCTTCTTGCCCTTCGTTTGGGCACTAAGTGCCCCTTCCTTGACCCTATCCTTGAGGCCCAAGCGGCGTTCCTACTCAGCGAGCTTAGCCACTATACCCTCGAAGTCCAGGTCTGTCTTAGTTAGTTCCAGCTGTAGGATTAGGGTCTCAAGCCTCTGATCCAGCTCCCCAGCTACCCTGAATCCATTAAGGCCTATAAGCAGTACATTTAGTGTACTACCCGCTGAAACCTATCGCCACGCCGCAACAGATATTATACTCCTTGTAGTACGCAAGCATTGCACCCTTGAACTCTGTGCTATTGTCGCAATGTAAAGTAGGAGGATAGCTATTATCGTTGCATCAGAGATATAACTTTTCTGCTGTCTCCTCTGCTATCTTCGCCTTAAGTGCTTTAATCTAGATGTACTTCGAGAAATGGTATTTAAGCTGCTAGACCCAGCAATAGTTTCTATCAAGGAAAGCGCGGAAATCTATTAAATCGACGACGAGTTGCTGGCCAGGTATATTAGAGAGAATAGATTTAACTCTTTTCTTCTTCTTCTGAATAGCCTCGATATTGCAATATCAGTAGCGATCCAGAACCCATTTAATATTAGTACAAATAATGCCGAAGTAAAGGGTATCGAGACGATTGTATATCTTGTTGATAGTATAGTGTATAAGTGCTTTGTAGGTATTATAGATATTAGTGAAGACGTCCGAATATATAGCTATATAATATGTAGAAAGTATCTCTTCTGTAGTAGGATTGCGTACTGGCTTGCGATAAACCTGATGATCTTGAAGCTTGTACTTCTTTAATTAGAGAGCTTTAGCAGTACGATCTCGTGCTCTGGCTGCCTCGTCGGCTCTAAGAAGCTCGCCTTTTGGATATTCAAGGTATCGCTGATAATCGAAACGCTTAGTTGTATTTAAAATGCCTTGAGATGCTTCGCCCCGCTGTAGACGTTGATCCTATTCGGCCTCAATCTCAAGTGACCAGTTGTCGATTTAACTCCCTCCTCTAGCTAGTAGAGGTGCAGCAATGAACGTAGAACCTTGTGTTCTAGCAACTGGACTAGTCACATCGATATACTGATAATCCTGTCTAAAAATGATATTACAGGAGGTAGTATACAATACTATACTTAGGGGAGGTATATTGATAGATAGATAGAGAGATAATAAAGAGAAAGTAAAGTAAAGCGATTTCTAACTACAGGAAACAGCGAACCTATTTGTGGCTATAATTATCCTATATCATAAAATGTTTGAAACAAGGGATAAAAGTGGCCCAAGCGAAGTGGCGACAGCGAGGTTGGTGGCGTACGCTAGCCAGGTTGGTGGCGCCGGCATATTTCTTAAATCCTTCGTATGAAAGCGGCCTTACCATATAAATATCGGAATATCAAAATTAAATGTCTCTCCCATATGCGTACGCAAGTTCCCATATGCATATGCGATTCCCATATGTATATGGGAATCGTAGCCATATGGGAGGT
This sequence comes from Clarireedia monteithiana, assembly GCA_026226035.1. NCBI lineage: Eukaryota > Fungi > Ascomycota > Leotiomycetes > Helotiales > Rutstroemiaceae > Clarireedia > Clarireedia monteithiana. The sequence continues at coordinate 7,913 of JANHAD010000363.1, forward strand.
TCCAGATCGTATAGATAGGTTGGTTAGTGAAGCTTACCAAAGTCTATTTTCGCTTATGTAAAAAAACATGATTGTATATGCAGATGTGACGGAGCTCATTCGTACCGAGCTGGATCTCACATGTACATCTGACCTCCGAAGCCATGGACCTGGAGCAGGTTTCTGATATTCACTAACTAGGAGAGCCGTGTCATACTTCTCAGAGCATGATATCCGTTTGCTTTAGAATGTCAAGGTTTGAAAGCTTTTGCAAGGCTTTTGCAGTGAATATAAAATAAAAGTATACCTTCACCCAAAACGCTAGGCGAGAAGGTAGACAGACGACTTACGAGACAAACAATCTCGTCACTTTCAAATCAATCCCTCCGCATTGCAGGAACTGTGATACTTCGCACGAACAAGCCTGAACACCACCACTTATCCGCAAATTCGAGAACGTTTGAACTGCCGCATCAACAGCCGCGAGTTCAGGCGATACGCTCGATCGTCGACGTGTGAAAACAATCCAATTACGCTAAGACTCGTCAGCAAACATGGCCACACAGTTACAAGTCCCAGCCAACGACTTCGTAGAGTATGCCAAAACCAAACCATTGACTTCAAGCCGTTCTAAATGCTAACAATATTGAGTAGAAGCCTAGGAAAGGAGACTGTCATATTGATCGTCGGCAAGAAGCACAAAGAGTTCACTGTACACAAACAACTGCTATGCAAATCGTGCGACTACTTTCGGCGAGCGTTCGACGGCTCGTTTAAGGAAGGCCAGGAAGGGAAGATGTATCTAGAAGAGGAGAGCGCAGGAGCCGTTGCAATCTTTGTCGAATGGCTTTACCGATCGCAGATTCGGCCTACCACATCTCATAGGTACCTTAACGATCTATTCAAGCTATATGTGATGGCTGAGAAGATATGTCTGGATGAGTTGGCAGACAGGGTTATCGATGCTATCATCCGCTCCTTCTATGACCAATACGACTACTACCGTCTGACGCTAGAGATGTCCAGCTACCTGTGGGGGAAAACCAGAAAGGGATCTCCTATGAGGAAATTCATCGTAGAGGCCATAGGACACGATTACTACGTCGAAATTGGTTGCAAGACTAGAGATCCGGAGGAAAGCACATGCCTTTTGAAAAACCTTTGGTCGATCTGCAAGAAGCATGAAGACTTCTTCGTGATGTTCTTTGCAAACTTCCGTGAATGCATGATTCGTGATTTGAACGGAGAGTGGGTTGCGGACGACACACAGTACTCTCCATCTAAGTCATGCCGCGATAATCGAGAGGAATTTTGCCAATTTCATTGCCACGAAGAGGGCTACAAATGTGCTACTGTAACAGAAAAGATTGAATATCAAGTTGAAGTAGATTGGGACACGGCGGTCGCAAGTGACTTTTTCCATGATCTTCCCGAGGCGAGGGAAGAATTTGGTGTTGAAGTGGAGGTCCGTCTTTAACGTTCAACTGATGAGGTTCAACTGGTGACCGCGCAAAATACTCTTTAACTCTGGGACGAGGGATGAACCAAAAGCAATACCAGCTCTAGGATCACAGTGTATCATAGCGGAATTTCAGATCCAACTTATAGCCCCGAAAAATTGCATCTTCGTACCGGCGGCACTTGCCAATCAATCTTAACACATATATATAATATGCCTTATCAACAAAACTCATCTCATCTCATCTTATCTCATGCTCTGCCAACATCGCGGCCCAAACACATCCATTACAAGTTTCGCACTGCATCACCATCACATCACACAACTCTCACTCTATATGCATGCAAGTCTCAAGCCACATGCAAGCACACACACACACACACACACACATAAGAAGCACCTCACTCACTCAACAAAATCAAACCATCAAAGTAGAATATCATAAAAATAAACTACCTCCCAACCCATCTTCGATCCCCTCCCCTATTCCTTCCCCCATTCCACCCCTTCCCACCCCCTCAACAAGAAAAAGTACCAAAATCAAAAAAAGAAAAAAAACCATAACTCCACAACACGCCAACCCCAATTTCCATCTATAATATTCCTATTCTTCCAATTGTCAATTGTCGTCATATCTCATATCTTTGCTTTGTGTCTGATGTGTATGCGCGCCCTCTCGCTCGCTTCTGCCACTGTCGGTCCTGCCTGCTTCTCATTTCCGGCTTCTCATATCCATCTTTCAATCCCCAATCCCCAATCATGCATACTTGCTCGTCTGAACCTCAAGTTCAGCTTCCACTCCAGCGCTACCGCCCGCTCGTACCAAACTCGCCTGCGTCCTTCTCCATATGTGTGATATACGCATCAGCTCCCACATCAATCGTCTTCACCTTCTAGCTCATGAAAGAACGAAACAAACGAGCTAACAAAAATAGAAGAGGAAAGTATGCGAGGTCTAAAAATAATTCCCTGATTGGCCTATGATGTCGTATTTGAAAATTCCAATTGGCGAAAAACAAAAAGTTGCGAATAAAGAATGATCGCTAAAATTCAAGCAATAGTATAGTTGTTCGCGAAAGGTATGGTATTAGTTAGGAGAGACATGATGGTGAAAAAAAGAGAAGAGGGTATCATTTATGGCGTTTCTCCGGTCCATTTCTCAGCACGGAGATATAGTAAATGAAGTAGTAGTAATGACTCTTAATGTCAAACCTCGCAAGCAAGGAAGTAGGAGGAAAAGTCTTTATGGTTTGGAAGCTCTCGGAAAAAAAAGGAAAGTGAGCCGCGCGCCAGTACCGTCTCCATCCATCCCTAGATAAACCACTGCCAAAGGAGAAATGTTTGAATGTCCTGTACATGTAGCAAACATCGACAATAGAATTATTTCAAGGCGCTGCCCCTGGTGTATATGTCATATCTTTTGCCCCACTTCCTTGCCGCTGGGCGATGACCTCTCGAGCATAGAACTCGACGAGCATTGTTCCATAAGCTTCTAACTCCTCAACAGGGACGGACAACCGGAAGTCATTAAGAAGTAGAAACTGAAGTTCCAGATGGTTCAACTCCGCTAATGGTAATCCGCCGACCTAATGAAATTAGCGATGGAGGAAATGGAAGAGTGTACAGCATGAACATACCTTAGCATATCTGGAGTTGGTATAAAATACATCAGAGAAGAACTTGCTTGCGCAGGTAACTCCGGCTATCACTAGTCGATGGATATTAAAACTGTCAACCACAAAGAAGTGGGACAGAGGGAACTGAGACAAGCCGGGTTCAGGCGCTGGCGCATGTGTGTACTGAGCATTATCAAGTTCCGACTTGATCTCTGGGACACTTCTGGACCCCGGTGGGCTATCGGCTAGATCTGAACCGCTTGCAGAATAGCTGGTGGAGGGTCGAGAATCATCTTGGTCCATGGGATCCTTGTTCATGGCCTGCATAGGTGCTGCGTTGACCCTTTCTGTCATTCTGTCAAAGTATACCAACAGACTCAAGAATACCTCGTAAGTTGTTGGGCAGTATTTGTGTATTCGCGTCAAGTAACTCAGAATCGTGATGCTGGGCACATTCTTGCCATGAAATGCTAACACACTGGATGAAAGGCCAGTTAAGTTCGATGTATTCTCTGCGGAGGGCATTGGCCTTTGTAAATTTTCGTGTTGCCTGTCGTTAGTTGTCGTAATCTTGGTCAACAGCCCAGCAACCATTTCAATAATATCTGTGATAGGCATCCCACTGATCTCATACTTCAAGGCTGGATCATCTGCCGTACGCGGCCGTCCAGATTGGCCTCTGAATGAAAGGAATTCCTCTGTAGCGAAGCTTTGAATGTGTTCGAGGTCTCGGACTTTGATCGTGTTGCCACCGTATTTCTGGACATCGTCAAGCGATCGTACGGACCGCGGGACGCCTCCAGTCTCCGAGGCCGAAGAAGTAGTGCGGCCTGGTATGGTTTTGGACATTGAGCTGGTGCTCTGTGTATGTGCATGTTCCGATCGGGCGTACGGCGCCGAAGATTGGGGAAAGTTCTGTTGACTTGTAAATGGTTGTTTGGTATATGATTCTGCACTCGGGCTCGAGCTGTTCGGCGGTGATATTGGTGCCGATTTTACTCTTGTGCTTCGCTCCGCATCGTGAGAAGCGCCATATTTTGCGCGTGTGTTCGCGTTCGAAGGAGGGGTATCAGTGTCTACTGATGTGGGGTGAGGTTTCGGACTCGGCGAGCGTTCGACTTTCGATCGTGACGGTTGTCGATAGGGTGATTCCTCTGGAGATCGCTGATGGCCTGGACCGGCTACCATTGTATGGCTATGGAAGCGCGATGAATCTGACACAAAATCAATCACCGCAGCCATATCAGCCTACAGTAAGTGTGAAAGTGTCGAGAAAACCTGATGGTTCGTCGCGATTAGCCTTTTTCCGCTAAATTTATGATGGCTGGAACAGTGTGGAGACATGAGAGAGCACGTTAATGCCTAGGAGGTCTTGTAATCCGTAGGCGCCAACTGATGCCTTGCTGTTGGTAAGGGATGGCAAGGGATGGCAAGGTCCAAGTCTTATCGTGAGATTTGCGTCGATGTTTTGAGGCTCGGAAGGGGACGATAAAAGATTGAAAGGGATAGAACACCCAAGTCAATATTTTCTCTTGCAAGCCAACAGAATCTATATCCTGGCAAGACCTCCAGCGTTTGAGCCTGATTTGGATTGCGACAAGGCCATGTTTTGTTGACTGGCTACCATAGGTTGGAGATGATAAATGATGGCGCGCGATTTTACGAACATTTCGTGTGGGGGGTCGAAAGCGTACAGTTATGCGTACCAAGATATACCCAAATGCACCAGGTCGGCACAGGCTTTCTGAGAGGGAGAGAGCTTACCTGTAAACATTCCTAGTTGGGGCAGATGAATAAGTTTGGAGATCACGGTTACTGGATTTGTATCCGTGGTCCGTAATCCGATTCCGTATTGCTGGAACAGAGAGCAAAGGGTAGCTTGCGTGGGTTTTTTTCGTTTATCTGGCTGGTCTGGGCGGAGACTGGGTTGTGGTGTGCCTTTGGTTGATGCGAGCGGCTCGGAGTAGGGGATCGTGAGAAAGCTGGGTCGAGATGGATTGTTGGAGCCTTTCGGGACGATGTAGGCCAAAAATGGAGGTTAATGTAGGTAGGACGAGGTATGAGGAGAAGATGGGAGCTTCAAGGTTCACCAGGTTGCTTGTTCTAACGGAAGTAAGGTTGTTTGAAGTTTGGAAGCGAAGGAGTGCGCTCTCCCAGACACTGACTGTACAATGAGCAAATGGAAGATGGAAGTGGCAGAAAGCAGGCGCAGTCCCGAAATTCGCTGGATGAGGAGGAGGGAGGTGAGTGCCTATGACGACGCCCGAGAACCCTGGATTTTGGTGGCACTGCCAAAGAACGAATGAAATTGAAGCGATTCACGGATGCACAGCAACGAGGCACTTTAAAGTGGAGGATGGTTTTGTTGATCTTACTCTACAAGGCACCGCACCTCGCACGAAGCACGAAGCACGAAGCACGAAGCACCAACCACCAACGACCAACCACTTTGTAGCTCTACCAACCACTTTGCAGCTCTGCCGTAGCAACATGAACACGGACACATGGAGAATACCAAACAAGTGCCCTACAACCCGACGTCGAGGGCAAAGTGTCACCCAAATGCACAAAATGGCCCGCTCACTCTACCGTACTTCTATTGTTCAGGCCGCAAGCATGAGAGAAGAGACAAGAGCAAGAGACAAGAGCAAGAGACATGAGAGAATAGTAAGTCTCACCAGGCGGCAGGCGGACGCGGACGGGTAGATACTACTAGGTCGTTCGGAAGAAGTCAAGTCACGCCCGTTTTGGGAGGAGGAAGAAGGAAAAATGGATGGGAAAATGGGATGGCCTCGGTTTTGGCAGAAACTCAGACTCTCCCACCAACCAATGACCTTTAGTCATTCCACCACAATAAGGCCCAATAGCTCGGATGCATCGCACCATCTTCTTGTGCGCATGGATGGTCTTTCGTAGTTCCCTCCTTCCTCCCTGACAAGTCCTTTGTAAGTTACCACCGCAGTCACGAAAATACATGATGAACAGTCCTATATATAGACTTCCTACTAGGCCTGACACTTGTACTTTGGGTACATCCCAGCAAAGGATACGTATCCCAAAAAGAGCCGGCACGCATTTTCAATTCTCTACGTTATCTATCATTCGGATCTGCAAAAGGTTTGGGGATTATCTGCCGAAATCGTCTTCATCAAGATTGTCTTGTGTGGCAGTTCCATCTAAAATGTTGTGATACTCTAGAAGCATCAAATCAGACTTCTAGAAGAGTGTAACACAACCACCAGAAAAGCATCATCAGGACCACTCAAGTGAACCCTTCCGTTCTCAAACACACCCACCACCTGTCAAGACATAAGAACAATATTGCTAGACAGCCCTTGTTGTCTTTGACCGCCGTAAAAGTTCCATGCAATAATTTCATTGCATCAAACTCCGTGGTATTATTGTCGGGTTCTATTCGTACATTTGTGGAACCGTCTATTGATGACGGACGGCATAGTTTGTGTCTGGTAGATACAGGTGCCTGTTCGCTCCCTTAGCCGTCAACACCACCATTCTGATAACACCTCCGGAACTCCCATCCCACTTAATAGCCTCTTGCAATGCACCCTTGACGAAATCGACGGCTTCAGCCTCTTCCATTCCCTCCTTCCAGTTAGCATCACAGTATCCGTAGATATATGTTGAACCAGATCCTCCAATAGCATACGATTGCTTGTGTAACGATCCTCCTAATGGTATCGAATAAACTTGACCTCCGTGTCGCTCGTCCCATCCAGCAATAATCAGTCCGGCGCTGCAGTTGGTCAGTACGAATAGCACCTTGACAAATAGATCTACTGCTTACCTCAATTGATCCTTGTTCGCATAGCAGAGCTCTTGGAACATGGCCGCAGCAGTTTGCGTTGTTGGTGTTCTTCCATTCATAACCCCATACATGCCCAACTGGTAATGCACAATATCCGCAACAGCTTGGGTATCAGCTGCAGACCCTGATCGACAGCACCAAATTGTATCATGGACCTGCGTAAGCTTGTCTGTAACTCGATTTGCGATATATGCGCCCGTGGTAGTTCTACTGTCGGCACCTATTTATTGGAAGGTATTAGCATACGTCCTGTTTGTGGTTTTGGTGAATCCAAAAAACTGACCCAGAATCACACCATCCTTGAAGTTGACTGCCATGCTATACAGCTGTTAGAATGATCGTCTGCTAACAGCATCGTCCCGTGGATATAAAGAGCGTCTTACATCGAAGTTCCTAAGCTACAAGCAATGATTAGAGAGGCCCAAAAAGCAGACGGCAGTTTTCTTACTTGACTTCTCCCTTCTTCAACCGATCCATATCAACGTGAATGCCATCTTCAAGCAACTTGTGTTAGCTACAGCAGTAGTGGTGGCAGGATCGAAGTAATCAGTCACCTTCATTCAACATTCCTGTATTGCCGAACTCCATTTTGAAAGATTGACTATTGTCTTGGCGGGTAGCTGGTATCAGATGTAAAATAAACTTTTCAGATCGTTGCGCTCGTCGTTGGGGAAGATGTTACTGAATATGGAGCTTTGAAGCTCTCACAAGCAGGCAGACCTTAGACGCGAGGCAACGGCAAGCGCAAATCCGATTATGATTCAATCACGTGCTGATAACGATTTCAGCTAGTGGCGGCTGCTGCCTCTACAGCTTCCCTCGAGCCTCTTAGCTTCAACGATGTGCTATTTTGACTACTTGGTCCCGTGGTGTCTCTTTTCTGGCAGATGAGATAGAGCTGTTTTTTCTGGATTTTAGTAGTGGATCTACAACTAAACACGGGTCTACTATGATATATATATAAATACAATCTCAAAATCCATGAATATCACTAGTTGCTCCCAAATGTGTCCTTGAGCATGACTGAATGCTTTCAACACCATGCCCTACTTGCGCCATGCTCTGGGGTACCCGACCCCTATTTCTACTTTCATATGTGTTCCCTGCTCTTCACTTGATATCTCAACCTCCCCGCGTCAAACTAAACCCCAGTCATTAGCTTCAACAACTTAGATAAAAGACAAAAGCCCAGGCCTACCCTTCCTTATCCAATTCCAATGGCGTAAAGCCATCCTCGCCTTTTTTCGGTTTTCCGGGCTCCCCATCTTCCGCGCAGCCGCAGTCATAGAAATCACCAATCTTCGAGCAATCGAATATCTCCTTCTTCAACCTCTTGTTAACTTCATTATGAACATGGCAGGCCCATGCTGCGGCTGTAGACCTCGTAGCTACCTGTGGCGGAAACTTCTGCAACAACTGTTGGAAATGTCGCGCGCAATCTCCACAAGGATACAATCGCGCGAATAGATGAATGTAACTCTTCAGTGCAGAACTATCTTCCTCTGTCGGCTTGTCAGGGAATTTCGCCATCATCGTGTGTAAGACTTTCCATGCTGCATGTCCGAGTTCCGCTCTAGTAAATGGTTAGCATAGACCCAAGAACGCGACTCATTTCCTTATTCACATACTTCAAAGTCGCATTTTCAAGCTTCGGTGCAGTGGCAGCTCCATGCAAAACAGCATCGTTCACGACTATAGGTGTTTTATCAAGCGGGAACTCGGAATCAGCGACGAAATCTGACTGTCCTGCTCCCGGTGTCGAATGTCTGACTAGAAAAAAGAGAGTAATGCATACGAATGCCGCGGCCACGAAAACAAAATTTAGATGCTGTCGTCGAGGCATATCGGGTTGTGCATGGAGTTTGCAATAGCGTTTGTAATTCGGATTTTGATGATTACAGAAAAGATGCTGACTGTGCTGCTGCTTAGAAAGATACGAGATATGCGAAGTACCGGCGCGAAAGTGTTTCCTTTCAAAGCAAGCAGCAAGCTGTTGGACCGAATGATTTCTACACACAATAGCCACAAAGAAGAAGCGAAAGAATCAAAAATTAAATGAATGATTAGAGAACGAATATCCGGCCGGAAATCAAACCATCAGAAGGTTGGGTCATGAATAGCATGATCTTTCTCATGTAAATTGTCAAGATTCGCCAATGGAATAACTTAATAACGATGTTTCAGACGTCGGGTTCCGATGGAGCTATGTTTATGTAATCGTCGTGCTGACTCCCCTGCAGAGGATCCCTGCATTTATCCCTCCACGCCCTTCGCGCCCTTCTGCCCCGCGTTCTCCGAGTTCGGAACTAGTTTGGAAAAAGTATCAGACCGTGCTAAAAATCATTAACCATCTCCGAGGCGACTCGTTGTCACCATAAAAAGTCTCCTGCATCTTCAGCATACCGTCTTAAGTGTCTGTCTTTACAGTCTCCAAGAAATACGAACCAAATTTTCCTTCATACTTAACATTCAATATGACATTCCCTCCACCCCCTGTCGACACCATTGACTGGAATGATATTGGCTTCAGGTTCCGTGAAGGTATACTACCCAACTACCCATGCTATAAATATTTTCATGTGCTTTCATGAACTAATGTTCTCTCTCTTGCAGTCAACGGTCATATCGAATCCCACTACAGCGTTAAAACAGGCGAATGGACCGCACCTGCTTTCAAAACAGACCCTTACTTGCGTCTTCATGGAATGTCACCTGCACTTAACTACGGCCAGCAAGCATACGAGGGTATGAAAGCCTTCCGCGCACCAGGGGATAAAGAGATCACCATCTTCCGTCCCAACAAGAACGCTGTACGATTAGCACATTCTGCCGAATTCGTTTCGATTCCTCCTGTTCCTGAAAAGGTCTTCATAGAGTGTGTACACGCAGCTGTTTCTTTGAACGCCGCATATGTACCTCCGCATGAGACCGGTGCGGCCTTGTACATTCGACCATTGGTTTTCGGATCAAGCCCTCAGTTGCCATTAAGCCCACCGGAGGAATACACGTTCTGCGTTTATGTCTTGCCAGTAGGAGTTTACCATGGCGTGCACCCTGTCAAGGCCTTGATTCTTGAGGAGTTCGATAGATCTGCTCCTCATGGAACTGGTAGTGCAAAAGTCGGAGGAAATTATGCCCCGGTACTGAGATGGAGTGATAAAGCTAGGAATGAGGGATATGGAATCACCCTACATTTGGACAGTCAGACCAGGAGCGAGATCGATGAGTTCTCCACGAGTGGATTCATTGGTGTCAAGAAAGATGGCGACAATGTCACTTTGGTTGTCCCGGACAGTAAGAATGTTATTGCTAGTGTAACTTCCGACAGTGTTTTGGAGATTGGAAAGAGCTTTGGCTGGAAGACAGAGGTTCGCTCGGTAAGACTTAAGGATCAAGGCACTCTGTTCCGGCTGATACTAATTTCGAATTTCGCAGATCAAATACGAAGAGCTCCCCTCGTTCAGCGAAGTCATGGCAGCTGGAACTGCTGCAGCTCTTGTCCCCATCCGATCTATAACCCGAAATTCCCGTTCCGAAACCTTTTCATACATCTCCGAGGACTCCGAGGAGCCAGGCCCAATTTACAAAGAACTATTGAGCACACTCAAGGGCATTCAAGGGGGGAAGATCAAGGATACTTTTGGCTGGAACAAGAAGGTCGAACAGCTTGATCTTAAGAATTTCTCACCCCATGAGATAACAAATGGGTTCAACGGAAATGTAGACGAACTGCCCTAGATTGACTTGGGTATGACTTTTGTGTATAGATATGACTGAACTTCCAATAAAATTATAAAAGCCTGGATCTGCGTTGTTGCACATTGTTATTGGATTTAGATTAGCATCTTATCCCAAACCTACTGTTGCCTGGCTTGATTTGCTCTGGCTAACAATGCTGACTAATGGAAGCAGATGAAATAGCTTCATGCTTGGAACAACTAAGGTATAATCGCATCCCAAATCTATGTATGCATGATGACATTTCATAGAAGTATTCACCATAAATCCATGCCCAAACGCCGCGCGTAAACCGAACGCTGTGAACATAAATCCAATGAACATAAATCAAGCTCGGTCCCTCCTATCCCATCCTATTCCTTGCATCTAAAACATCAACCCCGCCACAACCACCGCCAAACTGCCCATAGCCCCAGCCACCACACCCTCCCTCCATTTCCCTTTTCCTCCCCTCCACCCAGCACACCCACTCGTCTTCCCAACCCCACTCTCCACAGTATCTCCCGCATTCCCCTTTGTCTGCTTCCTCACATTCCACCTAAAGAACCTCCCCTTATCATTTCCACTGCCCACAATATTGCCCGGGGTCCAATACTCGCACACGACGTACCATCCCGGCGTGCTGTTTTCTCCCTTGCACTCGGTTCGTCCGCATCCCACGCTCGAAGTGTTGGACCATACCAGTTGTGTGAAGTGTCCGGTTTCTTCGCTGAACCCAGGTTTGTCGTAGTTGTAGTGCAGGCGCTCGAGGCCCCAGGCGTCGACAGAGGCGCTGACGTTGAGGTAGCCGGCGGCGAGGTTTTCGCCGAGAGGTCCGCCCTAGGGGAGGTAGTGTTAGGTTTTGGAATTTTTAGGCTTATTTTGTATGGAGCAGGTGGAGAACAGTGGAAGAGATGTGGAAGGTTAGGAATAAATGAGAGTGAGGAAAACATACGGAATGCTCGAAAACACAGCCACGCGACCAATTCCTCGCATAATCTGCAGAAGTGTCGTTCCAGATCAGATTCGAAACGTTGTGTTCGCTGCGGTAGAAGTTATGCGTCTTGAGCATGTCGGACTCGAATTCGGAGTCTGAGGTGTAGGAGGAGGATGTGGGTTGCGGAGTTGCGGAGGCGGTGATGGTTTTAGTTGAGCCGGCTCTAGTGAAGGGCGTAAGGAGGAGGAAAAGTGATAAGGATGTGAGGGCGTGCATTTTGTGCTTTGGTGTCTTCAGTGTTTGAAGCTGGGTAGGTGGTTGCGAATACAAAGTCAAGAAAATGGACAAGAAAAATGGTGCAGTAAATCAGCTTCAAGACTCTTGAATTATGATGTGATTGATATGATGTGTTGATATAGAAACAGAAATATGAGCACTTGGACAAAATGAATATATGTGAGATGAAGTCAGCGACGTCGACATCATTACCTGCCTGCACTTGCTGGTATTTTGCCCGAACCCACCCAAAGAAAGTCGTTTCAACCCTGCTCGAACCCCAAAACAAAGAGGAACCATACACTGATTCCGCCCACCGTTTACTAATCAACCCGTATCGATACAACACATTGCTTCTGGGCACTCAAATCTAGGGAAAAAGAGGGTTCTGTTGTGCTCTTGTTTCTTGATTGCGGGAGATTGGAAAATTGGTTGGTGGTTGAAGCTTCGGGGTCTGACAACCCCGGTACGGCATGACGTCGGGACCCGGCTACTGGATCGTGGGGGCCGAAGTCAATTTACGGTTAATCTGGTTGGATAGAATAGTCAACGGCCACCTTACTATGCCCCCCCCCCCCCCCCCCCCCCCCCCCCC
>JANHAD010000364.1:0-20245 GCA_026226035.1 Clarireedia monteithiana
ATATAATAATATATTATATAAGAAGATTATATTATTTTTAAAATTAATAACTAGAAAGCTAAAAAAGTTAAAAAACTTTAAAAGTTTATATATATATAAAAGTTATATAGATTATATATTTAAAGTATATATATACTAAGTATATTCAAAGTAGTATCTTGAAATATCAGATAATAAAGTAAGTATAATATATATAAATTACTGATATTTATAATTTAAATATCTAGATTATTATAAAAACTTACTAAATTTTAATATCTTTAAATATTTCTTAAAAACTAGAAAATTAAGATATTATTATATAAAAAGTTTAACTTTTAATACTAATTAATAATTTATTATTTTAAATATTCTTATAAGTATTTGAAATATAAAAATTTAAAAGTTACTTCTAATTTTATTTATATAAACTACTTCGAATATTAATATTTTAATTAATATTTAAATTCAGTTTTCTTATTAAATATAAATATTAAAAAGTATATTTTATAATTTATATATTATAATAATTTTAAATATTAAATTTATTAAAATTAATAATATTTATAATTAAAAACTTAGTTTATAATATAATTATAATATAATAAATAATATATAAAATAGTATAATAAATAGAATAATAAATAATATAAAAAATTATTAATATATATATTAACTTTTTAATTATTTATATTTTAATTTATTATATTTTTATATATTATAATTTATATTTATTAATCTTTTTTTATATCTTTTAAATTTAAAGTTTTTTAACTATTATATAACTAGGTTATAATATAAAGAATTATTAAATAAAGTAAGTAATAAAAATACTTTTAATATAATATTAAAGATTTACTAATAAAGATATATTATATTTCAATACTTTAAGATACTTTAATAATCTGAATCTGAATTTCAATTCTCTGTATTTTAATATATTGAAGCTAAGTATAAAAAGCCGGTTAGATGTAGTATAAAATGAGGATAATAGGTTTATTAGAATATATTATCATGTAATAAGTAGTAGCTCTGTTAAATATATAGATCATCCTACTATATATAAGGCCGCGATCTTTATATATTCCTATAAAAGGTGCGAGGTCTCGCTTACAAAAGAGAATATTTCTCAATTCCTCGACCAGATCTTTAACACCGTGAAACAAACTCTCGTGCAAAACTTGGCAATTATACCCTCAAACCGAACAATATAGCCGCGTTTAATATTGGCAATCTCTATATATATACCAGTATCCCAACCTCTTCATATACTGGTCCTTGTTGAACGCACAAGTCGTCCGGGGCTTTGAGCGCGACGCATCTATTTCCTCCGTAGGAGATACATCTTTTGTCACAGTGCCGTGTCGAATACACATCCATATAAACACGTAGAAGGACTCAAGATCATGCTGCTAAGTATAGCCCTTTGCCTTGGAGCACCTCGATCGCTATAAACTGCATACTACCCGCCCGGTGACTTGCTCTACTTGGGAGACTGTCCAACTTATTTGCTAAGTCCAGGTCAATCAAAATCGCTTTCGAGTCCCCTTTATTAGCAGCTTCTGTGATTATAATATTGTCTTCGGGACTCTCTTAATAAAGAATCTTCCTAATAAATTCCTATCCTCAAGCAGTGACGTATGACCCCGAATAGCATAACACAGCGTCTCTAGAAGCTCCTTGACTGAGCGGTACGAGTGGTGTGTCGCCTAGTTGGGGCAATCACAAGTAAGTAGCAATGTATGAAGCCTAGCAGAAATGACGGAAGAAGGACGGCTCGATGTGAACGCGTGAAGGCAGAATTGAAAACGCGATAAGAAAGGCCGAGGAAATGATTAATGAACGGATTGATTAATTCCATTTACCCGGGTATATAATGTGCTTTCGTCTCTCTGGCATCGGGTTAGGAATTCTTTGCCTGTAACCGTGTTTTGGTTGGTTGAAATCAGGTTTGCGTGATATATTATATCTGTCTACTTTCCCGATAAGGGCGCAACAGGTGGGGATTTCTGATACGGTTCTCTGCAGCTATTCGATGGAAGATATGAGAGTCGGGAATTTCTTGTAGGACTAGCTGGATAGGTGGGAAGACCTACCCATCAAGGTGCCGAGCTAGCTGTCACAACCTCGAGACTTGAGATACTATAACTCCTGTCAAACCCGCTCACCATTTCTTTCTCCGTCCTCTGTTATTACTATTTGATTTTCCTGCCCTCAGACCCCAGACCTTCGGTTCGATTTTTACGTTATTTTCATCACAATGGTCAAAGCCGATCACATAAGCACAAGAGAGAGATAACATCGCAACGATCGAAAATCTTTATATCATTCCAGTCAAAGAAGGTTGTTAAGAAATAGCAACTATCAATATGAAAGCCTTAAGTTCATTGTCCAATCTGCGGGTGACGGCAACATCCACTGACTCTTCCTAACGTGCAGTCCAAACAACGAAAGTCCGAGCGAACCGAAATGCAAAAATCCTTCCGATAGAAGTGAAAAGAGAGAAAGAGAATTCTTCCGATCGGCTAAGCATGTTGCACTACCTTCAGGCTCGGTCCGTTGTCACCGCATGGGTCGCGATGGCGGTGGTAATGTCGATGGTCGTGGTGGAGATAGAGAGCTTGCTTATTCGGAAATGAGAATAGGGAGGTAAGTTAATGCTAGAAATACTGTAAGTATTCATACAGAATTTGGCGGATGTGAACGCACAGTGCAGCATTTGCAGTCGTTGCAGCTCTCGGAAGAGGCATGAGTACAGCAGGTGCATGGCTCCATGATGGCTAGAGAGGAATCGACTTGCGAATGGATGTTTAGTGTTTATTTGTTGGGCTTTGGTTGAATCGAAGTTTGAAAGTGTTTGTGGATGCTGATTGAAAAAAATACAACAGAGACTGTGGCAAGCTACTTATAGATAGGGCTCATCGGCAAGCAATAGCGAATGAGAGATAAGGAGTATGATTTATATCGAGGAGCTTGATATGAGATCGCCGATAGATGAACGATTAGTGGCGGAGGGGTTGCGGCATGACCGAAGGAACTATGCATTACCCAGCATGCGAGAGCAGTCGTATGACCAACGTTGTTCAATGGGAAGCTATACAACGAAGAGCATCTTCGAAACTATTGTGCCGCTCGCGAAAGACTTCGTGTTCTTGCCGGATAGCTCCACGGAAATCGGCGAAGTTCTATCATCGATCGAGAGCAGGTGTCGAATATTGTCACAACAAATGACTTGACACGGTCAGAACGAACCTAAAAATCGGCTAGAGCGGTAAAAATATAATATCTGTTTCTCGAGCAGCAATGTGAAGGTGGGGGTGGACCAATAGAAGGCCTCGTTGACCGATAAGAATTATTCAACCCATGGCTGTGCCGCTGTGAGGACATCTTATTGATTGCGGCCCCTAAAATTCTAGGATCTCGAGCTGAAAAAGGATTTCCACGGGGAAGAAAATTTAGTGGGGGTTACCCACTAGCTGATCGCTTGCTACTGTCATTCTACAGATTGTGTTCTGGGTCTCGGGTCAGCTGAGAACAACTAAGATTTCTAGAACGACGATATACCCATGCTATTACAAGCACATTACGATCGATTACGAAAGGCGGAGTAAGGTCACATATCACGAGAGATGTTGCCTAGAGGCACATTGATTTCTTGTGTCAAATTTCAACTGATCTTCCCAAAAGAATACATCGAAACTTATAGGGAATCTGACTCGGTATCAGTACCCCTTCATCTAATAGCATAGTCAAAGACCCCTCCCAAGCCCTTCCTATATCGGACCCCAACGATCATGACGCGCGCAGTCGAGAATTCGAGAACCACCAAAAGAATTAAGTTCTGGGTGCGTCGAGAAGCGGAAAACCCGGTGCCCAAGAGAATTTGGCCAAGTTTTAAAGAAACGTCTAGGAAGACCTAGGAGGGCAAGAGCAGTTTCCCTCTGGGCACGCGCCCAATTAACAAAATGTTTATCTTATTTCTTTTCGGCTGTGGTCAATACAGGCGAACGAATATGGAGTGAACTTACAAGAGGAGCAATCACATGCATTACAGGATATCATTTTGATGATTTGTGATTTGGTAGTTTGTTTTGTTTGTACTGGTGAGTTTTAAGTTGAGCTTCATTAGGTTTGAAATCTTATCCGTCAGGATTCTTGCCCACATTCATTTAGTCATTTAGCATGAAAGATAAAAAGAATAAAGTTGCGTTCTTTATATGTTATTCACTTCATATGCTGAGCGCTTTGTTGCAGCATACCGCTGGTCATCTGTTTCAATTTGAAAAGAGGGGTTGACTTTATTTTTAAGGTTGGGATAAGATAGACTAAGCTCTGCGGAGTTATCTTATAGAGTGTTAACTATATTATATATACTAGACAGGGGTTATACTAGCTAATCAGATTGTAAGATTTTATAATAATAATAATAATAATTTTATTTAATATTTTAAGTATATAATAATATAACTTCTTAAAAAATATATTAATATATTATATAATAATAGTTTATTGACTTTATAAATTAATATATTTATAAAAGAGTTATTTTTATTAAAATAATTTATAATTAAAAAATTATAAATAATAAATTACAAAAATAATAAATTTAATTATTAATTAATAATAATAAAATTTTAAATAAAAATTTATATTTGTGATAATACACTGTAAAGGAAGATTATATCATTCTTAGAATCAACAACTAAAGAGCTAAAAGGGTCGAAAGGCCTTAAAGGCTTATATATATATAGGGGTCACGTGAGTCACGTGCTTATAGTACGTGCACGCTAGGTATCTCAGAGTAGTATCTTGAGATATCAAGTGATAAAATAAGTACGATGTATACGAATCGTTGATATCTACAACTTAAACTGTCTGGATTATTATACTACCTCTCTCTTTAAAAAAGCTCGCTCTCGAGTATCTTAATCCTGTTAGTTCTAATTAAGAAGGTTAATAAACGAATATAAGAATATTAGTTAAATATAAAAAAGTTAAATAAATATAAAAACGAAGGTAAGTCGATATTATTTATAAATCTACTACTAATTATATATCTAATTACTTAAAGAATTACTGCCTTTATATTAAAGCTATAAGATAATCACTCTTAAGATACTTATAATTATCTTTACTTGCTTAGTATAAGTGTAGCTACTTTGGAAGTTATATTAAAGAACCTGATAATATAGAATTTTCTAAATAGAATATATTAAGTAAATACAGAGCTGTTTTAAAGTTAAATACTTTATATTATATCAAGTTAGTATTATAGTTTAGCTATTATATATAGTATTCTAGAGATTAATAATATTTATAATAAATAAGGATTTTCTTTATTTCTTATTCCTTCTTACTAGTTATATTGATTGGTAGTAAAAGTTTATTAACTTAGCTAGAAAGTAGGTTATCCGATACTTTTCTTAGTTTATCAGCAGAGAATATAGAATATATCTTTATTGTTTTAGACAACTTTAACTTGAAGAAATAACCGATTTTCTCAAAGATCTTGAAATATCTACTTGTTAAGAAATCGAGCTTTTTAAAAAGATATTATATAAATAAGTATCTTATATCTAGTTAGATGTAGTTACTAATATTAAAGTCGATTAGACAATATAATATATTTGTAGCTCGAGTTATATATTCTTATACTTTCTTAATTATTTTGCGAGTGTATTACAATACTTCAAGGTTATAGTAAGTATATATATAAGTATTATTAATATTAAGGTTGTCTATTAAAAGTCTTGATATAGTTTCGTTCTATATCTAAGTATATTGTAGTTCTTAGTTATATAGTATCTCGAATAGGCTTAAATTACTAAGAGAAGTATATAGTAAGATTAGTTGAGTATAGTTTATTATTAAAAGGAACTCGGACTAATCGTCTTGATAATAATTAATAAAGAGTTAAAGTCTCTTTTATAAATATTAATTATAAATCTCAGTTTGATTATTAGTTTGCAGATAATTAGTAGTCGAAAGCTTAATTTAAATTCCTAAGATATTATTAAACTCTTTCTAGAAGGTAGATATAAACTAAGTTCTATAGTCAAAAAGTATTATTGTAAGTAGACTATAATATCAATAAATATATTAGAAGTATAGCCAAACTTGTTCTCGAATATTAATTATTTTGTAGTATAGTATAATAATTACCTACTTACTAAAATAATCGATAATAACTAAGACGTTGTTGAAACTATATTTATTCTTATTAAAACTACAATAGTTTATTGTAATATATTCTTAAATATAAGTAAAGATTAGTAAAGAATGAAGTAATCTTAATATCTTATCTTAAAGAACTAAGCTTCTATAGCAAGTATAGTAATTACAGATATAAGTATATACTGAGATAACAAGTCTGTATTAGTAATAGAGCTTAGTAAGTAAGAGAATAGTCTTTTTAATACTAGAGTATATTATTGATATCGAATTGTATATCTCGCGAATAAGTAATATACAGAGGTTCTAAGTATTAAGAATAATAAAGTGGTTGTTGTATAAGATTAAATTACCTTTAAAAGTTAAGTAGAGGTTACTATAAGTAGCTTAGACTTTTAAGCTTTACAGATTTTTTGAGCTGCGGTTAGCTTTGAGAAGTTGATCGATAAAGAGAATCAGAGAAGTAAAGGAATTATTAGTATTAAAAGAAATAATATCAATTAGCAAAGTTAAGAGTTTATTAAGAATTCTCGAGTTAACTTGATCGTTATATAGTAGTCGCTGTAGTTTATCTCGCTTCTTTTACTTATTCTATAATAATAGTTCGTCGACTTTGCAAGTTAGTATATCTATAAGAAAGTTGTTTTTTCCAAAACGATATATAATCAAAAAGTTATAATCAATAAGAAGTTCAACTTATTAAGCTTATTGTATATTTAAAGACTTAGTAATTATAAAGTATTCCAAAGCCTTATAGTCAGTATAAATACGGATTTAATAAAAAGTTAATATAAGCTCAACTCGTTAATTATTAAATGATTTAATAATTGTAAGTATTTCTTTATTGTATACTTCGTAGTTTAGCTTAGCCAACTATATTATCTTCAAGAAGAATATTATAGGAAGTTAATCGTCGCTGTATTTCTATGAAAACACGCTTATTATAATATTATCGGATATATCTGTTTCTAGTATATAAGGAAAAGAGTAATCATAATATTAAAGAAGTAATATATTTATTAGCGTTTATTTAAGTATATTAAAAATTAGTTAGCAACTTTCGTTAAAGTAGAAAGGAGTATTAGCTTTAGTTAGTTCAACTAGAAGTTTAGTAATAATATTGAAATTATAAATAAAATGTTTATAAAAATTATAAAATCTAAAAAATAATTATATACTTTTCACTATCGTCGGATAGACCTATTATTATATTATAGTAACCTTCTCGGGATCTACTTCTATATTGTCAGTTAAGATAATAAATCTTAAGTATTTAATATAAATAACATCGAATTTGTATTTCTTGAGATTAGCTTGTAATCCAATATCTTGAAGATATTATAAAACTAATTTAATATAAACTTGATACTTAAGTATATCTTCAGAGTAGATCAGAATATTATCGAGATATATAGTATAAAAAATATCAAGATAGTTAAAAAGAATATTATTTATATATTACTAGTAAGTTGCGAGATTATTAGTTAATTCGAAAGGTATAACTTTATATTTATAGATACTATAGCGAGTATAGAATATAGTATACTCTTCTGAAACTAAGTCTATTCGAATATAATAGAATATTTATTTAATATCCAGCTTAGTGAAGATTTTTACACGAGAGATCCAAGTAAGAGTCTTATTAATAAGAAGAAGAAAGTAGCGATCTTTATAGATAAGAGAATTAAATATCCGGAAATCAATATAAAAATATAATAATCTGTTCGACTTCTTTATAAAGAGGATTAAAGTAGCGAATAAAGTTTAATTCGGTTTAATAAATCTTTTAATTAGATTCTTAGTAAAATATTGCTTAACAGTCTCTAACTCTTCAATCGATATTTTATATAATAAATTATAATAAAGCTTGTCTTCTATATTTTCTTTAAGAGTGATTTTATAATTGTAAAGTTGGTGAAATAGCAGTGTGTTTGATTCAGACTTAGAGAATATAGCTAAGAATTCCAAGTATTTATTAGAGATTAGAGGCTTAATATCAATCTTGAACAGAGAGGTTAAAACGGTCTGCTAAGAGCGAGGAATAGAATGTAGTTGTTTAAATAATAAAAGAGTAGCTTCTTTACTATCTTTCTCGGCTTATTGTTCTTTAAGTAGTTAGTCGATCTTGTAAATTGAGGTAATACTAAGTTCGTACTAATTATCACGATTACAGAGTATATAAAGTACAACTCTAGAGATTATATACAGATCTACTAATTACTTTAGGCGACTAGCTTGAGGTTTTCAGAAAGGTTTAAGATATCTGATAGTAGTAGTAAACTGTGTTATTAGTTCTTCTTTGAGATATATCTTCATTGTCTTAAGTGTACAAGCTTGATTTTATACGAATGTCTTGTAAAGCTTGGAGGACTGTACTGTGGCTATAATAGGAATCAGTTTAACTTTTTGAAGTGAAGCTTCTTCTACTTCTTTATATAGTAGTATTACTGATATTTTCGTCGCTGAAGCAGCTAAGCGAGTGCCAGCCTGTTGTCTCCAGTACTTATCTAACTTGCAATCTCGCTAATCAGTATCCTTCTGATATTCGGAGTTAATTTTACGAGGGTTGAGATTAGTATAAGTATATATTATAGGTCGGGAGTAAGTACAACTAAGGGATAAGTTTACAAGCTAATATAGTTTATATCGATTACAATCAAGAAGAATTTGATTTTCAGAGAACTATTTCCTTCCGAGAATTAAAGGGTATACAAGGCGAGTAATTAAAAAAGGAGTATAAGTTTGTAATCGACTATCAATTAATAAGTTTAAAAATATATAATAAAAGATTTCTTAACCTTATTTACTATTATAACTCTTGATCAGTAAAGGAGTTTTTAACTTCTTTACTACAACCTTCTAAATCAGATTAAGTATCTTAAAGAATATAGTATTGATAAAAGTAAAACTATTTACTTTAAAGTTAATAAGAACTTTAGTTTAGAATAAACATTGATTTCTTAATAATATATAAAGGAATATTATATACTTTCCTCCAAGTAACTTCATTAAATCTAAGTATCTTATATCTCTTATTCTATCTAGCAAAGAGTTTTTCGCTAAGTGTAATCTTTTACTCGATTATTAATAATATAAGTAGTAATAATAGCCTCAGCTTTATACTTATTCTCTTATTCTTGCTTATCTAGTATATCGAGATATTCTTCTTCTTATTCGAAGAGGTTAACATCGATAGTATTGATATAATAAAAGGTATTACTATAAGAGTGATTAGTAGTACCTTTGAATAAGAGATTATCTCAAGCTCTATTTTGAGAGGCAAGGGTTTGATTTCTTAGTATAAAGTGAAGAGATATCTTTGTAAAAGTAGGATTAACTGATCTTAGTAGAGATATGTAAGTAAGGTTAGTTCTATAATTTAAAAGAGGGCAGTTAGCTTGATTAGTAATAACTTCTTAGCTGGACTTGATTAGAGTTTTAGTAGAATAATATAAGAAGGCGGATATTATAGTATAAGTAGATCTTAGTAATTCTAATAGCTTTTTAATATTATTTGTTTATTTTATAAAATTAAGATATTAGACTAACTCTTTTAAAATAATAGTCTAATATCGAATATTCTTAATTCGATTCTAGTAATATTTAGTAAGCTTATAAAGTAAGTCTCTGCGAATTATCTATTTAGAGACTGAGCTAATCGATACTAGAATATAAAGTTGTTGATAGAACTTCTTAAATAAAAATAAAGGACTTGAGGTTGTTATATACAATGCTCGATACTTGACTTCAGCTTAGATAATTTCGGAGTTATTATAGAATAAGATATATAGCTTTTCAACTAGCTGTTCAGCGAATAAAAGAGGCTCTTACAAGAATAATCTTTCTAGATAATTCAAAGTAGTACCTTCAACTTAGTTGTTTATATACTTACAAGCTTAGTATTTATTGAAGTAAGTATATATAGCTAGTTAACTAAAAACTATTCGCTTTCAAAAAGATAAAAGGATATTAGAACTATTACTAAGTTTATTAATAAGATTAGTAACTCGAGAGGAACGTTCTAAGTATTAGTTAAAGAATAAAAGTTCACAAGTAAATCGGATATATAAAAGCGATTTAGCTAGCTTAGTAGCTTCTTTAATAGGTAGATTAGAGGTATAATATACTTTAGTAGATAATCTTCTAGATCGAAAGGTAGAAGCTTGATATTCGATAGTAGAGATCGGTTAGTCTTGTAATTAACACTTTTATAAAGAGAAAGTCGGATATAAGATAGTAGTAATACTAAGAGTAGTACTAAAAGAGATTTAGATAGAGATTAGTTCAGTAAGTTATATTTATTGCAACTTTGATTACATTTGTAGTTTGAAGATTAATTTAGTTAGTATTATAATTTCACTATTTGTAAAAGCTGGCAAAAATCCTTAATCTTCTAACAAAGGAGGTTAGAAGTCAATTCCTTTACCTTTCTCTTTTCTTCTACTTTATATATTAATGTAGAAACCTATGAGAGTATTATCTACAAACTTGTCTTCTAAATCGTTATCGCGATCCTCAAGCTGGTTGCAAGGGGTTTTCTTAAATAAGAGGATTGTATCGGATATAGAAGGTTGTTAATAAGGAGTTTTAATACTTTTCTTAAATACAGCGAGTTCAGTATCCTTAGAAGAAAATATATTGGCAGGAGGTCGGTTGAAAGAAGTGATAACAAGAGTAAGTAGGAATAAGAGTAGATAAAACAAATAAATAAAAATATAAATACTATTGTCGCTTTTTAGCAAAATAAGCCTTCTCCCTATAACTTAGTAGTTTCCCAAGTAAGAAGGATATTAATAAGGTATTGTTTAGATAGCTACTAGTTAGCTAAAAGGATTAAAGTAAGTTGTTGATAATATAACGATATATTATAAAGGAAGATTATATCATTCTTAGAATCAATAACTAAAGAGCTAAAAGAGTCGAAAAGCTTTAAAAGCTTATATATATATAGAGGTTATATAAGTCACATACTTATAGTATATACATACTAGGCATCTCAGAGTAGTATCCTGAGATATCAGGTGATAAGATGAGTGCGACGTGTGCGAATCGCTGATATTTGCAGCTTAAACTGTCTGGATCGTCATACTATTTAATAAAATAAATTAAATAAATTATTTATTTAAATTATTTATTAAAATAAATTAAATATATTAACTATTTAAAAAATTTAAAAAAATAAAATATTTTTTAATATATAAAACTTTATATTTAACTTTAATTATAATTAGTATATTTATTATTATTTAAAAATTAATCGATTTCTTATATAATTATTATTAATAATAAATTTTTAATAATATTATTAATTATTATAACTAATAATATTTAAACTTTTAGTTCCTTTTATATAATTTAAAAGATAAATAATTATAATAAATTAATTTTTTATTTAAATTAAAGATTTTTATTAATAAAATAAATTTTTAAAAGTTTAAAATCTTTTCAATTTTTTAATTATTAGTTATAAAAATATAATTATTTTATTTTATAATATATTATTATACTTTTATTAATTAATTAATTAATTAATTAATTAATTTATATTAATTAGATTTACTTTATTAAACTTCAAGTTATATATTTATTATTTGTTTGTAAAAAAGAACTCTTTAATTTATATCACGCAGTCTTATTACTAACTTTCATAGTAACTTCTCCAACTCAGCTAAAGATATTACCTGACCAGAATGTTCCTTAACCCATTTAGTGACTGAAGCTCTCTGCTTCTCGTGCTGCAACACGCCCATCGTCTTTCCGAGATTAAGTACACTATCAAGTTCGTGCGCTTGACTCTCATTATTTGTCGCGAACCAGTTTAGTACATCCGCCCACACCTCGAGCAGGGTTTTAGAATAGTCGACGGTGAACTTGCTTTGCCACTCTACAACGAATCCCAGAAGACCATAAAGTTTGTCCCTAGGATCAGAGCACTCGTTCTGCGAGAACATGCCTATCGCTGAAATTAGACTGTAGCTGCGTTGGCCGTGGGTTTCAATGTGATCGTAGAACATGACCTGTATAGATTCGTGAATGCGAAACCCCAGCCTGACCGGATCCTTGCGCTTGCGCACTAGGGTGAATGGGTTTTCCTTGATAAAAGTTGCCATCAAAGCAAAATCAATACACTTGCTACCGCACCAGATGTCAATGTTCGGACTAAGAGTTATCTCTTGCACGATCCAGACCTGTCACTGTTAGTACTGGGTTTTGCGCAGGCGAGCCGCGAACAGGGTACTTGCGCGAAATCGACGACAGATATGTCTTGTATGATTCAAGGTGCTCGTCGGGTCAAATCACTTACGCGTGTCCAGTACTGTCGCTGAAATAAGGACCACACTGCGTCTGATTGGTCTTGCGTAAGGCAAATTGGTATTTTTTCCGATTGCTCGTCCTCAAGGTCTCCTTCGTCCGGGACAGGTTTTCTCGGCTCCTCGCACACGACCCAGCCATCGCCATCAGCAGGCTGTTGTTGAGTAACTTCACCCTCGCCATCCCGTTGTTGAATCATGCGGACCACTTCTTGGATGATATCAATAGCCAGATCACTCTCATCCAACCAGGCAGCCGGACCAAGCCAGACAATAGTCCGTTCCGCTTTGTGATATATGTCGCTCATGAGAAGGACTTGTTCATTACGCTCTTTTATATCGGACTGGTCGATGCATATTTGGTCAACCCAGAGCAGTTCCAATTGATCGTCGAATTCGTTGGATTTCAAGGCTTGCTCCAAGAAAGCGTGTAGATTTTTGCGAACCTTGAACGCGTGTCCATTGACGGTGATCTTCTTAGTTTGACTGGGCGAACCCCACGTGTATGAGAGCGTTGTGTAGGGAGGGCAGTTCGAGCACTCGAAATGAGTCAATTCGCATGCTATGCCCTTGGAACCTGTGCCGATAGGTAGGAGTTTGAGAAGACGGATTGAATCTGGTTGCAAGCGCTCATAGTGGAATGGCTCAGGCTGCTGTGCTCTGTTCAGTGGCGGCAGGAATCTTCTGAACATAGCTTGTAATATCAAGGGCACAGATTTCTATACTAAAAGGGTATCTTGATTGTTCTGTCTTCTGTAACTCTTCTAGAGGACGTTATGGTGAGAAAGTGGTCATATCTGACGTGATGGCTGAGCAAGCGTGCCTGAGGCCACAACATAGCTGTTGGAGAATACGAGCGTCTCTCGCTCATCGCAGGATGACTGCGGATATGTGTCTGGTTAACGATCAGATAGCGTCCAGGTTCACTTGGAACTGTCGACGTAGGGCTATTTAATACTGGATCATTCTAGTATAATATAGTCGGATTGGAGGCTATGAAAGTCATATACAGGAGTCGACTAGAGTCGAGTGGGCAAAATGTATCATTTATAGGGGCCCAACATCAAGACTTGAATTAGCTATTCAGATCTTCCCTGGCCACTGGCCTTCTCCTGCAACTTCTTCGCTTTCTTCTTGGCCAGCTTTTTCTAGATCCTAGTACGAAGCACCCTTAGCGCAATGCCTGTATACTATAAATTGTATGACCTGACAGTGCTTGCCCTTATACGAAGGTCGGATGGGTAAGTATTGTAAGACATACTAAGAGACCCACTAGCGCCTACAGGGGTGATTCCAGGGGTCTTATTGGCCAAAATCATTAGTAATCATGCCGCTTTTACAAATCTTGTTCGCTATCAGTAAACAAAGGAGAATGCAAGTACTGATCAAATTAACCATCAAATTTATCATCAATATCCAATAACAGCAATAGCGACAGCGACAGCAATATAGATATCGCAGATCTGTTTAGAGAATCTTCTCCTCTGAGTTCACCTCCTCCTTCCCTAATAATTATTCCTTCTTCTCCTCCACCTATACTGTCGCTGCTACTGCCTGTCACGTCTCCACGTCGAGATATATCGCGCGACCAGCGAATCGAAGCGCGTACTTTATACAATATTAGCACAAAATAGAGGGATATTCGTCAATATTTCCTTAACCAAAACGTCAATATAAGCTATAAGCAGATTGGATATACTTGTACAATACGTGCGACACCCCAAAAGCGTTCTGGCCGGCCGACTGTAATAACAACTATATAGATCGAGACGATTCTTGTATTTATTACTTCGTCTAAACAGACTCGGCGTATGCTATATTACAAGGTTCTACTTGAATTAGGCTGGGAAGGGATATCACCTACTACTATACGCTCTGCTTTACGTCGTGTTGGATATAAGCGTTATATAGCATTATACAAACCACCTATTTCCGAGTCAAATCGACAACTATGTCTGCAATTCGTACTTGAGCACTTATATTGGACGGACGAGCAGTAGGATAGGATTCTATAGTCAGATAAGATATAGGTTATACCTGGCTCAAACCGCAAGACCTATATAATACGCAGAAAGGATAAAGCTCTTGAGCCGGATTGCGTACTAGAACGTTACCGGTGTAAGAGTAGTTGGATGTTCTGGAGTTGCTTCTCAAGCAAAGTAGGAAAGGGACCTGGTATATTCTGGGAGAAGGATTAGGGTACAATTGATGTGGAATCGTATTAAGCTCGTACAATTCCAGTAGTCTATAGCTGGATGCGTATACACTCAGGGTATATATTCATATAGGACGGTGCTCCAGTATATACAGCAGCTACTACTGTTCAGGATCTTATTGAGAGAGGAATTGAGAAGATAAACTGGCTACTATTTTCGCCCGATCTGAACCCTATTGAGAATATCTGGAACTGGATGAAGGAGTGGATTTGGAACTACTACCCTTTCGATACAATGAGTTATAATAAACTACGAAAGGCAGTTAAGGAGATATAGAAGGCAGTTTCAGAGGATTATTTAAAAGGTTTATTACGATCTATGAAGGCACGCTGCGAAGTAGTAATTGCTGCAAATAGGATATATACAAAATATTAGTCTTAATATCTTAATATTATAATAAAGCTTATTTTTAAAAATTTGAAATAATACTTTACAATACTTCTTACACCTAAATTTCACCATACAAATTTTAAACCAGCGGCGTGCTCTGATTGGCTCAACCCCTGTCATGTGGGGTAATTTTGGCCGCTTTTTGGTGTGTTTTACAATACTTACGCCTCCGACCTTCGTATAATAGCGCTTCCGAAGGATTTAAACCACTTTTGTAAGATTTCTAGCCTATACCCTTCTAGCCTAGTAATTGATACAGGATATGAAAAAAAAAGTCCCGCGTTTACACGTGGACCCTTTTCGAGCACAGTATTATGAAAGTCCTTTCCCCGTATTTAGCGATAGTACCTTGTATCGATCTTTCGTCTTAGGCATGTACAAGATATATTAGAAGGTGCCTCTATGTACCCAGTACCATTCATTGAGGAGATTTCTCGTACTGAACAATCGGACTATAGTATTCCACGCCCAAGAAAGGATCATGTTAATAATTTTTGGATATCACACAGTAAAGTGTACGATGTACTTGAAGGAAAGTATAGTACGCCCCTCTTTCCTCTCGAGGCATTCTTCATCTTATAGGCGACTCCTATAAGAACATCGCACCAAGTTTTACAACTCCACAATCCTTCGTAGGCAAACTAATTTCCTAGACTTTGCTTCAATATAGATCTACTCAGCAATAATCAGTATCAGACTCTATATTTAGTCGATGTTACTACTCATTTTGGCATCCCTACTAAACGTTGTAATATTTACTTGTATCTATCGCAACGGAATGCATTTATATATACTTTACTAGATACCTGTCGAAAAGATAGCAGCGACAACTCCGAGAGGTATTTATTTAAACGCTTAATTCACGACAACGGCTGTTTGTGTCCAATAGGGGCTTTATTGGATCTGCAGGCCCAAATGCTCAAGCTGGTGACCGAGTTTGCGCTCTCGTTGGCTACAGTGATTGTATTGTAATTCGTGGGGTTAAGGTTGTTCAAACCACTATAGCAATAAGCTTACGAAGCCTATAGTAATAGGTTTGTGTAGCCTGTGGCGATGGGCCTACGCAGCCTGTAGCGATGGGCTTGTATAACCTATAGCAATAGGCCTGGAGATGTCTATATATATAGCTAGTCCTTCCTACTGTAGATAGCCTAGTAGTTCTTAAAACCAAGTCTATATAGCGAAGTGTATTGCTGCCTATTCCCACTGTAACCTGCAAAGAAAGGTTGAGAATGAGGTGCAGTACCGGAGTCTAAGAAAGTGGAGACTAGGCTGCGGCGTGGGGCCCCATGGGCCGGGTTTTCCACTTCTTGTCCCGCCCACTGGGTCCCTATAGGCTGGGCGGGTAATGGGACAATGGGCTGTCCCGCCCATAGGTTACCCAGTAAAGCGTAAGAGTGGGGTACCACCTTTCCGTATCGGGCTTCGGAAGAAGAGTCTCCTTTTGCATAAACCTGTTAAAAAGCCGCAGGGGTTTTGCTGCGTCAGCGGGAAATACCATCAGTTAGGATCATGAGTCTTTAGGGTTAGTAGTTGGCGGATGACCGCAGCCGGGGGGTGTGGATTGCCTCCTCTCCTCTTTACATATACACTGACCACGTCTTTACTCAGCATTTCTTTGTTGCTTCTCCTCATAGCTAAAGGCGCTTTTGGGATGATCTAGTCGCTATGGAGCTCAAAAGGATTCTTTTGAACAAAGGCTGGCACTTCAAGCAAAGTACCTCGCTGAACGATGGAGCAGCGGCCGAGTTCCTTCCCGTATCTCAATTTCCCACCGTTGCGCACATCGATTTGCTTCACCATGGACTTATCAAAGATCCATACATTGATTGTAATGAATTAGAAACTCTGTGGGTGAATGATGCAGATTGGACTTACAAAACTACTTTCACCTCACCATCTACTACATCCTCGTCGTATTCTCACGCAGCTCTAGTCTTTGACGGCTTGGATACAATTGTGTCTGTGTATCTCAACAATAAGCTGATCCTAGAGTCCAAGAACATGCATCGTGCGTATCACGTGGACGTGACGGATACTCTCGGTGAGGAAGAAGCTGGCGAGAATGTGCTTGAGCTAAGGTTCAAGAATGCTCCCGAGTACGGAAGAAGCGAATTGAAGAGGATTGGGTACAAAGGAAATGGAACGGATGTCCACTTTGGTTCGTGACTACTACCCTTGAAAAATATATGAAAGCAGAGGACTAAAATGATCAGGTGGCCCTGAGCGGCTCTTTGTACGTAAAGCTCAATATCACTGGGGATGGGATTGGGGTCCTGCTGTCAATACTTGCGGTCCCTGGAAAGATGTTTGGCTAGAGACCTACCACTCCCGCATCTCCGATTTCGTCGTCCGTCAGCAAGTCTCAGATGACTTGAAAATTGCGGAGCTTAAAATTACTGGTGGTGTTGCTGGTGACTGCAAAGGTGTAGTCATTCAAGTGACTGACCCGAGTGGAAAGATGGTCATAGAGAAAGGCCTTGCCTTATCGGAGGACAGCCTCTTTGAAGGCTCTCTGCTTGTAAAGGAAGACCTGCAACTATGGTATCCCTTTCTCTATGGCCCGTCCCCCCTGTACACGATATCAGCAAAACTGCCAGGTGCTGATGTCCAGACTCGAAGGATTGGTCTACGAAGATTGAGGCTCTTGCAAAATGATTTGCAGGAAGCTCCTGGCACAAGCTTCTTGTTTGAAATCAACAATATTAGGATGTTCTGTGGAGGTTCCTGTTGGATACCAGGAGACTTCATGCTCCCGCGGATGACTAAAGAGAGATACGAAGACTGGCTCATGCTGGCTAAAAGTGGGAATCAAACTATGGTAATCTCTACAACCAATACATAGCAACTGGATCGATGGCTTTGCTAACCATGAGGTAGATTCGAGTCTGGGGTGGTGGTATTGTTGAGTCGGATCACTTCTATGATATTTGTGATCGAGAAGGAATTCTCGTGTGGCAGGACTTTCTCTTTGCATGTGGCGATTATCCTGCGAGCCCAGACTTCATCTCAGAAGTAAAGGTAGAAGATGAGGGGCACTTGAAGAGAGTCGGACATCATGCTAGTATGTATTCTCCTATCTGGTTCCGTCTGGAGGTCCCACATAGCTTCTCAACCATCGCAAACTAAGCTGACCTTGATTGAGGTCTCGCAATATGGGCTGGAAACAACGAGGATTACATGTTGGCTGAGCGATGGGGTTGGGAATACGATCCTGCTGATCAAGAAGGACCTTGGGACAAGACACAATTTCCAGCCCGGGAAATATATGAGCGAGTTCAGCCCGAGCTTTGTAAACGTCTTGCTGGGGATGTACCGTATTGGCGCAGCAGTCCATACGGAGGAAAGACCTCAAACGACATTACAGTGGGAGATACACATATATGGGACGGCAAGTTATATCTCACATGACAGATGCCTGAGCTAATAAAGTCATAGTGTGGCATGGAAAGATGTCGCCTTATCAAGAGTACAAAGCTTATACGTCCCGCTTTGTTTCTGAGTTTGGGTTTGAGTCTGCCCCGAATCTTCGTACTTTACACAAAGGCAGTGCGTATACCTGAGTAGCATTCTAAGTTTATCCTCTTACTTTTCATAGTCACCGATCCTAAGGAACGGCACTGGCAGTCACTTACGTTCGATGCTCATGACAAGGGACCTGGACATGAACGCAGATATCCCATGTATGCCGGGGAAAACTTTCGCTTTCGTCTTAATCCTCTAGCAGATTTTGTATACTGCTCCCAGTTTTTACAAGCGGAAGCAATGAGTTATGCTTATAATCACTGGCGAAGAGAATTTCGAGGTCAAGGTAAACCATCAGCTCGGTTATATTTTGGACAAGCTAACCTTCCGCAGGTAAGGAATACTGCTCGGGCATTCTTGTTTGGCAGCTGAACGACATCTGGCCCGGCACTTCTTGGGCACTGGTAGATGTTGATCTGAATCATAAACCATCTTTCTATATCACAAAACGGGCATTGGCCCCTATAGTAGTGGGCATGGAACGAGTGGTAACTTTGCCACCTCCATATATCACGACGGGCTACCGCCCAGCAAAGTCTGCGCTGGATATTTGGGCAGTAAATGGGCTAACAACCAGCTGCGATGCTGAATTGCATATTTCGGCGTGGGACATTGAGTCAGGTTCGAACGTGCTACTTCCAGAGGATGCAAGGAAAAATACCGTCACACTGAAGCCAAACCAAAGCAATGAGCTTATGAAGCTGGACATCCCGAATGCTGCTCAGACTGTGATCGCTGCCAGCCTTATTTCTGACAAGGGCGAGCAGTTAGCGAGATGGGTGTCATGGCCAGAGCCGTTGAAGTTTGTGCGATTCAAGTCAGACCTTGAAGTGAGCGTGGTGGTAGAGAAATCAAACAACGAAAATGTGGTGGTGCTGAAAGCTAATGCGCCCGCAAAAGGGGTAGTCATGTCAGTGCCAATTGAGGAGGGGGATGAAGCGGACTTCTCGGACAATTTCGTAGATTTAATACCAGATGAGGCGCTTCGCATCTCTGTGAAGGGTCTGAAAGGGAGAAATGTTGAAGCTAGATGGCTTTGCGACTGGGAAAAGGAAAGTTATTGATAGTGGATAGAGATGTGAAATTGGTATATATTGATCAATTGAAATCTAATACCTGTATCTATAACTTTATTCGGCCACTTGATAATATAGATTAACTTATCTAAATATAAGCCTCCTGCTATCCAGATATTCTATATTGAGCGGATAATCTGCATACCTTATATAAAGTCAAACAAATTCAGTATATACTGCTTAGAAGATATTAAGAGAATATAAGATAAAATCGTGATTGTTAAACTAGTATTAATATCTCCTTCTTTGAAGGATAATGTAATTTCTTAAGTTGCTGGTGCGATGCCTCGAATACTCCCAGTCGCTCATAATAATCCACGGTTCCGTCAATCAAGCGAAGGATAAGACCAGAAGTTACGCTCCTCCCTTCGACAAATGGGGAGAAAACGACCTCTGTAATACTGCTTGCAGGCAGATGAGCATCTAAGCAGCAACTTGCCCCGACATTAGTTCCATCTTCAGCCTTTACCTCCTCGGTATCTGCTTCATGCACATCAGCCAAGTGAACGCCCCTCTCCAATTCGCCCCCCCCCCCCCCCCCCCCCCCCCCCCCCCCCCCCCCCCCCCCCCCCCCCCC
>JANHAD010000365.1:0-20131 GCA_026226035.1 Clarireedia monteithiana
CCCCCCCCCCCCCCCCCCCCCCCCCCCCCAGCATTTTTTTTACACACAGACACAGATTCATAACCTTTGCCATCGGATCTGTCACGGAAAGGATTGGATTCGACTCGCGAGTCGACGCTTTGAAGGTACTTCGGGTGTTACAATCTTTGCAAAAAAAAAAATAGGTTTCCGTGCCTTTGCTCGATACTTTCCGTAGTCGTATGGGCGACCAAGATCACAATCACGAGGGTATAGCTCGCGGATGATGTGCAGAGACCTAGTAGTAGTAGTAGTAGTAGTAGTAACAGCAAGTTTTGTTCGTGGAATGATCCTGTTGTGAGCGTAAGTCCGTCTGATCAGAGCCATGATGACAAGAGAGACTGACTAACGTTTACTCCCAAACCTCTTTCAAGTTATAGCAACAACCTTTCACTACTATAAACCCTTGAGTGCTCTGCTCTTTAGACGAAAGAAAGGTCGGTGCTCTTGATTCGGTATAGCACTGCATGACTTGTCAAGTTGTCGCGTCAGGAATCTATGATATGGATAGATGTAATCTTTCCCAGCCTCTA
This sequence comes from Clarireedia monteithiana, assembly GCA_026226035.1. NCBI lineage: Eukaryota > Fungi > Ascomycota > Leotiomycetes > Helotiales > Rutstroemiaceae > Clarireedia > Clarireedia monteithiana. Next base: position 552 of record JANHAD010000365.1, read on the forward strand.
TTGTGGATAGCGGTAGAATATGTATTCTACCATTTAAAACCTCTATCTTGAGGCTATATATATAAAAGATTGCTGCTCGTAGCTTTGAATCGCTGATCATAGAATCAGAACAGGTATTAATTCATAAACCATTAGATGGAACGCTGGAGACGTGTCAACTGAACTGAACTGAACTGAGTAACACCTAAGGTAGTGAAGTGAGTGGAACGGAACGGAGGACATAGATTTTACGGCTATTCAGGTAAGAACTTTTAGAAAGGGGTTGATTGTATCGCTGCCGGGAGGTTGGTGTTGTCGATGCAGATATTTTGTTCGTCACAGTTGCATGGGTATTGTCGTTAAGTCTTAGCATTGTATAAACGTAGAAGAATAATTTTGCTGCAAACAATCAGGGACCTTTCTTTATTTCAAAACGTAGCTACCACATCACCCAGAATGAAGTTGAGGAAATCCTGGAGCGTCTATCAATATAATAAAGCCCACAACAGAGCCTTGCATCAGTACTCATCCTTTCAAGTGTCGTGTAAGGGTTTTATAGCTTGGCCCAGTCCCGAAAGAGAATGATATTAGCATTAAAATCAAACCCAACCCAAAGAAGCCTTCTTCCCACTAATGTTTCCCCAACTCCTGTCCCCCCACGCTAATCGAATGACAATGAAATCCGTACATGTAAGGGTATCTTCCCATCCTCCATCCATCTCTCCATCTATCTTCAACGCCACGATCCCAACCTGTAGCTCCCTATACTAGACTCCATCTCATTAAAGTCCAGTACCCGAACCCCCTCTGCTTTTCCTTCTTGTGACTCTCCCGGGCCTACTCGACCCCGCCTCACTAAAGCTCGTCCCCAATCCCGAGTCACTTCTTCTGCCCTCAACTCTCCAACTCTCCTCGCCATCTTCATCTTCATCATCCGCGTCTCCACCCAATGGCAAAATAACCGTCTCTTCCAAAACCTTTGACTCCTCTTCATCCTCTTCCTTCTTAATACCCACCGGTGGATAAACTAACGGCATCTGTCTCCCCGTTGTCGGGAATGTCCTCGGCGTATCCGAAAGATCAGGTTCATCATCCGTCGCCTCCTCCTTGACCTTCTCCGGCTCCACCTCATCATCATCATCCATATCCCCCTCCCATCCTATCCCCTTCCCCTTCTTACTTCCCCTCCCCGTCTCCTCTGCCCCCTCCCCACCAAACACCAATTTCAGCGCCCCCCACGCAACAAGCACCCCTAGCATCTCCAATCCCCAAAACGTCCCCACTCCCACCACCGCACTCCCTACTCTCCAATTCCACATCCACCATCGCAACCCGCTTAACCTCGCCTGTACCACGACCTTCATCCCATAAACCTGTACCTCTTCCCTCTCGACCCACACTTCCATCGCAGACGGCACATTGCCTTTCCCCCGCGGAAACGTCACACCCTCCGGACTCGTCATCTCGACCTTTACTAAGTCGCTCTCTTTCTTCAACCCTAGTATATACCAAGGTAAATTTATAATCCTGCTCGCGAGCCCGACCACGCGGCTTTCATAGCGCATGAGCACGGGACGACGTTGTTGGAAGAGGATCCCGGGGTCGCCGGAGGTGGTAGGAGGTGTAGGCGGGAGGAAAGCCGAAGAGGAAGTAGGAAGAGCGGGTCTGTAGGAGGGAGAGAGGACTTTGACGCCGACCATAAAGTTTCCGGCTGCGAGGTTGGTGGGAGAGCGGGGGAGGTGCAGGGTTAGACTTATAGAGTATTCTTGTCGGGTTAGTAGGGTGTTGTCGAGGGGTACGAGGGCATGGGGATAGGTTCCTGATCTGGCGGGTTTGTTAGCTTTGATTCTGTTGCTTCATATCCTCCGACCATATTTCCCAGCCAATTGCCCCTCCTGTCGCCCATCTATCCAGAAACAAAAGAAAACCACCTACTCAAAAACCAACCAGACATCCCTCTCTACGCCCACAGCCGGAACCCAATTCCAGTAAAAAACCACATAAGCAACGACCGCAAAACCGAACAGAACCGCCGATGTAGAAAGCAGAAGAATAGTATTGAGATATGTTTTTTGCGCAGGCTTTGACGTTGCGATGTTTAGGGGTTTGCGGATGATTTTATTCTGTTTTTTATGGTTGGTTAGCTGTGGGAAGGGAGAAACAAGGGAGGGGAAAGAAAGGGATTGCGCATTCGAGATTGGAAGGAGAAAGGAGAAGAGAGAGAAGTAGGGAGGAGGGGCAATAATACCATTTTCACATTGTCTGCGAGATTTGCGATTGCGAATATACGACCAAGAAGTCTGAAAGAAGGAAAAATCGCGATGATGGTGGTGAAGGTGTTGATGTGCTTACGAAACAAGCTGGTGCTAGACCACTGTATTGTTTAATGACGTCGCTTTGGGGTCGAGCTTTGGAATTTTTTGGTTACATTGCACAAGCATCACATGTCACTAGAAAAACATTATTCCAAACTCCATAAACTCCATGTAAACGACTGTTATGTTATATAGGAAGTGTCAAAACACATCTCATATTTCTACGAATGAAAATGAAAAGAAATAAGGAAAACCGCCCCGCAAAATCAAGCCAGAATGGAATCATCAAGCCAAAATCCCCCCTTCCACCCAAAACTGCAAGCAAGCTGATATCTCAATATGACCGGTTAAAACCAACATCGCTCGTAAGAAGGTAAAAAATTTCAACGGCACCTTGTGGGTGCCGAATCGAATAGAACAAGAAAATATAAAACATAAAGAGAGAGATCCTATCTGTCACTCCTTCGCTACATCATCATCGCCGTCATCGACTGATTCATTATTAACAAAATTTCCCAAGGGTATATCCTAAACCGACCATCCTGCCATCATCAGCTCATCAGGGTATATTCATAGTCAATTTGACATGCTGCTCTTAGCAGTTCTGGAGATAGTTGCTTGGTACCAAGCCAGGACGACCATTCTTTCCAGCTACTTCTGCCTCCCACCATCCATCATCTTGATGCGTCATAATCGCGAGAATATCTCCTTTTGCGAAGCTCAATTCCTCTGGGATTGCAGCCTGATACATGTATAATGCACGAGCTAAGTAGTCTGTTAGCATAAGATCATTCGTTCATCAAGATCACTTAATACATACCAAAGTGCAATATTGGACGACCTTCTCTGTTGAACTGCCGAACCTCTGCAACACTCTTACTTCGACTTCGTGCGGTCAACTGCTGATCGTTTCCGCCACCATAATAACTCATCGCCCTGGATCCAGCCCCCGACCTACCACCACTTCGTCCTTGAGAACCATAAACATCATCTGGGACTGGTGCTAATTGCATTGCCATGCTATTGATCGACTGGCTGCTAGCAGGTCTTTCTTGTTGTGTGAATGGAGGCTTGACGTGGCTGCTACTTGGTCTGTCTTGTTGCTGGAATGGAGCTTTGACGTGGCTACTACCAGGTCTCTCTTGTGCGAATGGGGCTGGAACATGACTGCTACCAGGTCTCTCAGGCTGTGCAAAAGGTGCCGGAGATACGGCACGAGTAGTAGCGGCAGGAGAATTCCGCTGATAGTAGCCATCGGAATTTCGCTTTGATGGTTGTGGGGTTGACCCACCACGGGAACGCACACTCCCCGCGTATGGAGCAGGCGATGCGGGTTGAGGAGCTGATCGCATTTCTGTTTGCGTTGGCGGACGAGGCGAGTGACCACGTGTAGGTGCTGGAGATGCGGCTCTTGGCATTTCCGATCCCCTCGTGCCAGGACGAGAGCCATAGGAAGCTGCTTGAGACTCTGGTCTTGGCTGCGGCGGGCTGAATATGTTCTGTGTTTGGTCGATGTATTTCTGCCTGGTTTGTTGCATTGCTTTTGAGGTAAAAGCTGGTGATGGGAGACCGAGTCTCTCTACAGGTGTTTGGTCATAAGACGGTGGTGGAGTGCCTCGCATACCAGCCATCAAAGCACCATTGACCATTTGTGTTCCTATGGGTCTAGATGCTGGTGTCGCTCCAGGGGCAGGGGTCGCCACGCCATGGTACTTATCAGCAGAAACTCTAGTAGATGATGCTTTTGTTACTCCTTTGAGATCGGCTAGAGCTTGTGCTATGGGATCTAGCTCCTCTTCCGGATTTGGTGTAGACGCATTTTGACCCAACGTGTTCTTCTTTTCTGGCGCAGCAACATCGAAAACATTATTACCGATATTCAACTGAAAGTTTGCACGAGGATCGACAGGCTCCGGGCTGTTACTTGGTCTGTCTGTGATCATCATAGTTTGTGGGGCCGGTTGAATCATTCTTGAAGTAGGTCGCCTAGATGCTGTACTTTGGGCAGTAACGGGTGGAGCTGGGTTGCTTTGAGAACTTGTATTTCTGGCTGACCATGTATTGCGGCTAGTTGGAGTCGGCTTAGCCACAGTAGGAATATCCTTTTCTTTAGTGCTCTTTCGTCTGAACGGACTATGGCTCTGGAAGAATCCACTCTTCCTCTTCTGAACCGCCTTTTCTGGAGCTGCACCGGTGACTGGAGCTGGAGCCTGGGCTAGGGCTGGGGCTTGGGCTGGCGCCTGAGCTGGCGCCGGAGCAGGAACAGGAGCAGAAACAGGAGCAGTTTGCTTCACGGGTGAAGCTTGTCCACTCGAGGGATCTTGGCTAGAGAATGAAGTCGGATTTGAGTAGTCACTTTGAGAGTCCCGACTCGATGGTCTGGCTGGACTGTGAGCAGAGCTCCTATCAGAAGGTGCGGAAGGGGGCCCAGTTCGACACAACATAGTCATACCATCCATTGGGTAAGGATCGTGGGGCACCGAAGTCCCTTGATCTTGTGTAGGCATTGGAGCTTCCAGAGCCAACTGCCTCTGTTGTTGTTGCTGCTGTTGCTGCTGTTGCTGCTGCTGCTGCTGTTGTTGCTGCTGCGGATCGTAGGGCAAGTGTATAGGTTTTGACCAGTCCATTTTTGGTAATCTAGAGCTGTCCGGACGTTGCTGATGATCCAGCGGAGGCTGCCGTGAACTGTCAGGACGCGGCTGGTACTCAAGCTGAGGCTGTCTTGCGCGTTCTTGTTGTTGCATGCGATAAGCAGCTTGGGCCTGGGCTTGAGCGTGGGCTTGCGCTTGAGCTTGTTTTTGCCTCTCGGTTTGCTTTTGTCTCTCATTTTGTTGGTAATCGAGAGACTGCTGACGTTGTCTTGCCGATTGCTGATAATCCATTGGAGGCTGTTGTCTTTGTCTTTCGCCTTGTTGGTGATCCATCTGACTTTGTTGTCTCTGTCTGTCTTCTTGTTGGTAATCTTGTGATCGCCGGTCGGGTTGTTGATACTCAATCTGCTGCTGAACCCGTGGCCTGCCGCCTTGTTGGTAGCTGCTGGCTTGAGATTGTGCTCTCGGTCTAGACTTGGCTGGTGGGTACTCTTGCGAAGCCCGGATTACCGGCTCTGGCTCATAATCCTCGACTTGCGCATGGCGAGACTTGTCTGGTGTTGGCCCAGACCTCTGTGGGGTAGCGGTTTGTTCTCGACTCTTTGGCGTTTCTTCACCATGAATGAGGTCTTTGGCGAGCGGATTCTGGGGATCATGGTGAGACTCGTATGTAGAAGGTTGGGGCGAGGAACTCCTATAAGCTGGATTGATAGTTCGTTGGAATTGCGCCACCGAATAAGCTTCATCCTCGGAAGCTTCTGATTGTGAGTCAGCATCACCACGACAGAAATTGATATACTTTGGAGGATCTGGAATCTCTTGTCCAGTTCCACGCTCCTTGATGAAAGATATAATATCTTTCTCCACCTCGCACTCTTCAAGCGCAAGGCGAACCTTCTCGCATGAAGCATCATCGCTAACACAAACGGTTGAGGCAATATTTGCGAAGCTCCACAAGCTACTTTTCAAGAAGTCAAGTCGCTCTTCTTCAAGGTCCTGGAACTTATCTGCCGCTGCCTTCCAGTCCCTGTTCCAGCGGCCTGTGGTATCTTCCAAAATCTTGACGGCATTCTCGTATTCTGTATTCGAAGCCGCAAGGTTGATTTGAGTTTTCTCCAGTTTTGCTTTATTTCTTCGTTCTTCTTGGCCCATGACCATGTGGCCTTGCGCAAGATATCCTTTGATTTTGAGACATTCTTGCTCATACTTGTCTCGAGTCTGGAGTCAATTTAGTAACAACCTTAGTGGTTGAAGCGGAGTTTGTATACCTTATTGACTTGCTGCGTTTGTTGTACTTTAATTTTCAATAACTTTTCTGTTCCATGTTGAACAATTTTTCTTCTTTCCTTCATTGCGCCTGCAAACGCCGCCAGCGGCTCTTCCAACTCGGTTTTCATTTGCGCTGCAATGCTCTGATGTGCCTTTCCCATCGCCTCGACCTCACCTCTCAAAGTATCCAGAGATATCCGCAGAGTTCCCGTCTCTTGTGACCCCAGTGGTTTCTTGGATAGTTGGAGTAGCTTGCGAGCATAGTCTTCCTCGAGAGCGGAACGAGCTGTGCAAATTGATCAGCTTGTGATATGTCGCCGTAAGATGTAAACATACCGCTATAGAAAGATTTCAACTCATCACAAGTCTGTTTTGCATGAAGCATACGTTGAATCAAAGGTTCCACACCGGCATCATCTTTTCCCCAAAAATTATTTGCAAAACTCATGGTGACCGAAGGTCCCTCAGATATTGTTCCTGGCATCTTGACTATTATTTTGTGGTTAATATGTATGAAAAGCCTCGGAACAACGCCCGTCAAAGGGCAGGAATTAACTGTATTGAACAAAAAACGAAAATGAAAGGAGGCGGCGGAATTAAGTTTGGACCAGTTCTTCAAAGACTGTACGGAGGACGGTGCGAAGTACGGAGTATGCCAGTTTAAGAATCCACAGAAGGGTCGGTATGCAAGAAGGTGGATTACTTGCTGTACACAACCGAGCTTGTTGATATCCAGCTTAAACTCGTTGACATGGTGACGAGGGGCATAAGTTGTCGGTATTTTTTTTAAACTTTTCCCCGATGCCTTAGGAAACTCGGGGTGTGATTATGTAAAGCAGATATAAAGCAGAAAGCAGCAAGCCGAATTGCAGGAAGCGACAGTAAGCATTAATCAATCCAAAATCAAGGCTTGGGATGAATGAACTATCTGTGAAGCGGTAGCTGAGCGCCTACATTGCTGTCCAAAATCTGTCTGCCTTTGGTTTAGAGAGAACGCTACACGGTTTGTTCTGATCCTAGTGAGGGTTTGGATGAGACTATTCGCAAATGCCTATCTATGTTGAAGCCACCTACCAGCAAAGCTACCACTCTTCAGTGTTGTTGCTTACCTGCATTGTACAAGAAACATGGCGACATGTATATGATGTTTTGAAGATGGCCAACACTCCTCGGTCCAGGTTGTGAAGGGATAAAAGCGCTCCTGGTCTTCGCCAATCCTCGGGGAATAGATGTATAGATGTATATGTACTTTTCCGTTGCTACTTGGGCTTGGGTACTCGGTCGAGAGTGCAACTGTGCCATTTAGCCCTTCGAAGGGTCAGCTACAGTGGCCAACCAAGTACTTGTATGTATTTCCATGAAGCCTTGTCGAAGAATAACAGTTGGAACAACAATGGGCAATTGGCCGGCAATGTCTTCAGAATCCTTCAATTGTGTCGGGGTGTCTTCTCTCACTGGCTGAGGCTCATGAGACGACATTTACAGGATGACCAACCCCGCAATCCCCAATCCCCTTGTACGGCTGGACTGCCAGTAATACTTGTGTCCCTCCCCCGACAATCAACAACCACTGCCGTGATGTGAGACAAGGCGCGGCTGGTAGAAGGGGAGCTATCGTGTTCGTGCTCCAATACTGGCACTGTCCTGTGCTTCCAATTTGCATCACAGAATTTGCATCACAGAATTTGCATCACAGAATTTGCATCACAGAACTTCGCCCTCGCCCTCGCCCTCGCCCTCGCCCTCGCCGTCCTCTCCGCCCCCCCTTGTGCCCATCTCGCCCATTTACTTAACCGAGCGAGCTTCGAACCTAAAACCCAACCTTAAAGTTCTTCTATGGTAGACTACAGTGTACAGTACTGCGAATAGACCACCCAAGGAAAGCCCCACAAGGAAACACATCGTCCAAAATCCTTTCCGGAATAACCTCGACTACCTACTACACCACTACTACTTACTACCTACGTACCTACCATCCTGCCATCCTACCCACCTTACACACCACCAGCGATATACCTCCCATAATACCATCGCCCATCGCCCATAGCATATTCATTTCCATCTCTCTTCTTCCTTCCATGTCCACTCCTCCCAGATAGATCTCCTTTCATCTTGCAAGAAGATTGAGAGGTAGCTCTGCGGGAGTGGGTCTGCGCCAAAATACAACTATCTTCGATGGTGAATTCAAGAGGGGGGACATTTACACCTTCACCGGCGCAAACAATCGTGACAGGAGTTAGTCATTCGCCTCACGGCTCGCATCATTCTACCTTTAGTGCTGGCGCAAGCCCATCTACCAACAGTCCAATCGGCTCGAGCTCCGTAAACAAAATCGTCGTCGCTCAGGTTTACCTGTTACTCGGCACAATTAAGGAAGACAAAGATCGCACAAAGTGGGAACAGCAAGCTGAACAGCTCAGAAAGGTGCGTAACAAATCTGCTTATCTGCTGCAACGTCGGGAACGGTATCTAATATACGCCCTTTCCTTAGCTGGTTGATGAGCACGGCATGGAAGTATACTCCAAATACTTCTGCCGGCTAGTGGTTGGCAATGCACCTCAAATATTTCCTGGCCTTAATCGAGCCGTCCTTAATCCAGGAAACTATCAAATCTTAGTAAATGAGGTGCGCAAAGTGTCTCACGATGTCGAACAAGCGGGGAAAATCGCAGAGTCGATAGAAACGGCAAATGATGATATCTTTCGTGATTTTGACCTTTCAACTTTCATGGAGCATTTTAAGCTAGACGCGCTCGAGAAGACAATTCTAGCACTTGCCTTTAAAACTGGTTCAAGATCAGACCTCAAAACGAAAGGTGGTCGCATCCCATTCCTTTGTTTCTCATTGAAGCTGACCGAACATCTGCAGCCGATGCCATTCTTTCTGCAAATTATTCATCCTTCCTCGAATCTCTTTCGGGACCCAGTCACGAAAACCTTTCGCCTTCCTTCCTTGCCACAATTGTCGATCGGTTCGTACAAGGCCACCCTCCAAACTTCGATTCCCAAGCAAAAATTGCCCTCTTTCGGGCGATCGAATACCGTTATACACGTCACCTCGAAGCAGATATCCCCGCGCCTACAGAAGTCCTCGCGGCACTATTTTTAATGCATATTCTTACAGAGGGCAATCAGTTGGCCCTATACATTCAGAAGACTGGATCAACGTTCACGGCAGATGAAGAAACATGTAGAGAACATCTGCGACATGCTGGAAATATTAGCTTGGATGAAGAACAAGTGGCTGCAGCCTTACTTTATACCGCCATTAGTCGAACACCTACATTCTCCCCACAAGTGCTTGTCAGCAGTATTCGAAAAGAGGTTCCTGCGGGGTTTAATTGGCAGCGCGTTGTATCATGCTTCGATACAACTGATCTGAGGATATCTCCGCTGCAATTCCTAGCAATATACGAAGCTTTGCGGCCAGTTGCCCTGGAAGATCCCACCATCGTTCAGCAGTTAATCGGTGGTACTTGGCAGTATTCCGAAACCCAGCTATCTTTCATCAGTGCCTATGCATCCTTAAGCCCTGACGAGCTTGACGCCTCGACTGTCCCGGGTCTTCAGCCATCATTCACCTTGGACGACTATGCTGAATCTAAGCCGGAGGTTCGAACGCGCGCGGAATGGGCTGTGAAGCATCCTCTTGTTTCCATGCCCACTATGTCATCTGTCTTCCTTGTAGCTCTTAGAACACCGCAATCGTCAGAAACGGTGGAAGCGAAGCGATTGTTTCAAGAAGTTGTCGTTCCAAATCTTGATATTTTCCTGGTCTCGGCTTTCGGCGTACCTCCTAAATGGCCAGAGCTAGCTGTTGAGACAATCAACAATCTTTTTGACCGTTTCTTATTCAGATTTGATCCTAATTATGATTTCGTTCTTGATAGCCTGTGGCGAAAGGACAAGAGCTGGGTAGCGCAACGTTTGATGGACGCTCACGTTAAGGCACCTCTCCAACTTCCAACGATACTCGATCATGCGGCAAAACACGATTGGCTTCAAGAATTGGTATTGATGCTGAATGGGTTTGGGCTTGATCTCGCTGCACTGGCACACTCGCGTGGTATGCTAGATCTCAAAGATTGGAAGGCCATGAACATGTCCCGGGAGGAAGAATTAGGCACAGCTCTTTTAACTTTTCTGAGCATTAAAGCTCAGCATGAGCTTGCGTTCCAGCGTACCAAGCAGGAACACAGTATTATGCTCCCAGTAAAAACGGTGTTCGCCATGCTAAATGTCTTGGAGGATATTCTTCCAAAGGAGCCTTCGGCGCAACTCATAGCTGTTCAGCGAACCTGCATTACTGCCTACCCTCGATTGATCAATTACGGCCAAGACGATGAACTCGACCGGATTATCGACGCTAATGGTTTGGAAACAAATGCGTTATCAGAACATGCCGTTGGTGTTATGGAGCAGCACTATAAGCAGATGTATAGCAATGAGCTTGAGGTTCGAGATGTCGTTCAGGCTCTGGCCGGATATAAGCAGTCACATGATCCAGCTCAACAAGATGTGTTTGCTTGCATGATTCATGGTCTCTTTGATGAATACGTACTATACTATACCTATCCTTTGGAGGCGCTCGCAACTACTGCAGTTCTGTTCGGTGGAATAATCTCTCACAAGCTTATTGCTGATCTTCCCTTGGAGATAGGCTTGGGGATGATTCTTGAAGCCGTTCGGGACCATCCTCCTGAAGATTCGATGTACAAATTTGGACTTCAGGCGCTTATACAGCTCCTCGGTCGTTTGCAGGAATGGCCGGGCTTCTGTCATCAACTGCTACAAGTCCCAGGTCTTGAAGGCACAGAAGCTTGGAAGCATGCCGAGGAAGTTATTCGTAACCAGCAAGAGCTTATGCGCAATGGACCCGGTCGTGGAGATCTCCTAAATGGAGGTAGTATTACGAATGGGGCTATCGAGGGAATTTTAGCTGCGGAGCCCGCTGCACCTCCGTTTACCTCTATCAACGTGGATCCACTCCCATCTGATCTTGAATTCAATGATCCAGAAGCACTACCCCAAGAAAAGGTACTATTCACGTTGAATAACGTTACTGAGAGCAATATCGAGTTGAAGGCTGAAGATTTGAGGAACGTCCTTGTTGAAACAAATCAAAAATGGTTTGCTAGTCATCTAGTGGAGCAGCGAGCCAAGCTTCAACCAAATTACCATAGCCTGTATCTCAATCTTGTTGAACTTCTCAAGGATAAAATCCTATGGTCTCAAGTTTTAAGAGAGACATATATCAGCGTTGCAAAGCTGCTCAACGCCGAAAGTACCATGCAATCTTCGGTAGAACGAGGTCACTTGAAGAATCTTGGTGGTTGGTTGGGATCTCTTACTCTTGCACGAGACAAACCCATCAAACACAGAAACATCGCGTTCAAGCAATTACTTCTTGAAGCCTACGATACACAACGACTTATTATTGTCATTCCATTTGTCTGCAAAGTTCTCATTGAAGGGCAGAAATCGGTTGTCTTCAAGCCACCTAACCCATGGCTCATGGATATCATCCACCTCTTGATCGAATTGTATTATAAGGCTGATCTCAAACTAAACCTTAAGTTTGAGATTGAGGTCCTTTGCAAGGGCTTGAACCTGGATCACAAAACTATCAAACCCTCCACAGAATTCCAGACTCGCATCCCACCTGTTGAAGAGGCCACTGAACCTATGGCAGTACCTGATGTCATGGATAGGTTTGAGAACCTTTCCTTGAACGGGATTGGCGGTGGAGTCGCAAGTGGCAGATTCTCCCCACAAGAAATTACTTCTTCCATCCCGGATCTTGGACCTCTTCTTAATTACCCACCGGCGAACGAATTGGTGAACCAGGGCCGACTACAAGAAATCGTGAGACTTGCGGTTACTCGAGCAGTTTACGAGATCATTTCCCCTGTCGTGGAGCGGTCAGTCACCATTGCTGCAATTTCTACCGCTCAGATGGTACATAAAGATTTTGCTACTGAACCCAATGAGGCACGTGTACGGTCAGCTGCCATCAACATGGTCAAGAAAACAGCGGGTAGTTTGGCTTTGGTTACCTCAAAAGAGCCATTGCGTGCCAGCATGACAAACTACATTCGATCGATGTCCGTTGAGCATCAATTACCTGAAGGAACTATTATCATGTGTGTCAACTCGAACCTTGATTTGGCTTGCAGTCAAGTGGAAAAGAAAGCAGAAGAACGTGCTGTGCCTGAAATCGAAGAGATGTTAGAAGGAGAATTAGAGTTACGCCGTCGCCATCGCTTGGTCCGACCGGATGAGCCATACATCGATCCGCAGCTCAGCCGTTGGGCGTGGACCATTCCTGCACCATACAAATTACAGCCTTCACTCACTGGCTTGAACCCAGAACAAATGGCTATTTACGATGATTTTGCTCGACAACCACGTCCAGCTTTGGCCGAGAGAAGCTCGATGGCAGGTTCTATGGCAGGCACTACCCATGTAGCCTCAGCATCGGATGCAACGAGGTCAATAACGAATGATCTGCTGCAGGACCAATTCTCCACCGTCCCTAACCTCACGACACCTGCTGAGACGCCTGCACTTCCGCTCCTGAACACCCAACAAACACCGTATGGGCAGCCTTCTACTATATTACCTAACGGGAGGATTCCAAATATCAATATGAATCCTCAGGGAGTAGGAGATAAGGTGAATCGGCTTTTGGCTGAACTGCAACAGAAGACAGCAGACATGCCTGAGCAGCATTATGCGGATCTTCCCCGTCCTCATCCCGTAGTCGATATCTTCGACGCGCTACTCGGTCTAATCATTAGAAGCCAACAAGGACAAGAACCATATGACGTTTGGATTGCCGAGCAAATTTGTGGAATCGTCTTCAGCGGTAGTGAAAACACAGTAGTAATCGAGTGCTTAGTGCATGTTTTGGAAACAATCATCAGGATGGGTGGCCGTACCGCAGTTCGTGTGTCGATGTTCATCGGACAACAAGTTGGCGAGACACTTCTACATGTCCCGTTGATTATCGCGTTGATAAAAGCGGATATGATCGACTGGCCACGAGTAGATTTCGCTGCATCTACAGCTCTAGCAGAGCGAAAGGCAGGAACTCTAGAGTTCTTTTCCTCCCTTTTAGAGCAGGTCTTACTTGTTGACCGTCCGCTAGCTCTATACAGTGATCTTGCAAAGAGCTTGGAGGTCGCTTATCAATGGATTGCTGAAGAACCTGAGTTGGAAGTCGGGCAACAGCTCAAACAGAAGCTTACAGCTTCCGCCCTTCCAAAGAACATGGGCACAAATCCAGACTCTCGCCTTGCCAATCGCCATGACCAAATGGAGTACATCTTCGAGGAATGGGTCCGCTTATTGAGTAACATTCATGCTTCGGAAAGAGCAGCGGTTGCCTTCATTTCACATATGTACAACAGACAAGTTATCAACGACAAGGAGGACTTGTGCTTGTTCTTGCGTCTAGCCATCGACGTATCGGTTGATCGATTCGAACAAGACATCCAAGTGCACACATCTCTAACCGAAGCTTACGGGCCCATCGATGCCTTGGCAAAACTTGTTTCCCTACTTGTCAAGGGCTATGAGCGTGAAGGAGAAGTGAGGTCAAACAGAGCTGCCTTCCTTGAGTCCATTCTATCCGTGATCACATTGGTTCTCAATCACCACCATGTCATGCGTGGCGAGAACTTCAACCAGAAAGTTTTCACCCGACTTCTGTCTTCAATGCTCTGCCACTTGAACAATTTCTCTGATGAGCTAACAGATGAGGAGAACCATCAGATCGTTCTAACATTCGCGGACAAACTCGTCAAGCTTCAACCGGCCTACTTCCCTGGTTTCGTGTATGGCTGGCTGACATTGGTCTCCCACCGATTCTTTTTGGTCCCCATGATGAGTCTTCCAGATGAGCTAGGTTGGGAACCATACGCTAGACTCATAGAATGTTTGATGAGCTTTATGGGTGAGCTACTCAAGCCGTTGCACCTCTCTCTACCCACGAGAAATATCTACCATGGGGTTCTCAAGCTTCTAGCCATCTTGCAGCATGATTGGCCTGACTTCGTAGCGGTGTACTCTACCAAGATATGCGCCCATATCCCCAGCCATTGTGTGCAACTCATAAACATTGTATTGGAGGCTCAACCTACAGGTCCTAAAATGCCAGATCCGCTACAGCCAGGATTGAAACTTGACCGCATCGATGAAATGCGTCTACTACCACAAAATGCTTATGACCTCGAGGGTCCGTTACGACAGACTGGTCTAATCGATGTTCTCGAGCAAGCCCTGGCGACTGGCCCACTGGAGGACTCGGTCGCACAAATTACGCACACCGTTCAACAGAAACAGTCTGGTCTGACTGGTGCAGGGTTTGTCCCAATCAATGTTGATTTGAAACTCATTGATTCTCTAGTTATGTATATTGGCATGCATGCGATCAAAAGGGCAAGACAAAAGGGCGGCGCGACATTTGTTCGCACCTCGAATGATGCTGCCTTGATTTCAATGCTCGTGCATGAATTAAATGCAGAGGCACGATACTATCTCATCACCAGCATGGTCAATCAGCTCCGCTACCCCAACGCGCATACGCACTACTTTAGCCAGGCACTCCTTGAACTATTCGGAAATGATAATAACGATCAAGAGGAATCGGACATCAGCCAACAAATTCTTCGCGTTCTACTAGAGAGAGCAACCATTCCTCAACCAGTGCCTTGGGGTTTGCTCATAACGATTCTTGAGCTTGTCAAAAACGAGAAATACAACTTTTTCGACATCCCATTCATCAAATCAAGCCCCGAGGTGAGCAATAATAATTCTATTCTACCGAAGAACATGACTAACAAAGTTTGATTTAGGTTGCTCGCCGGGTTGCTGATATTATGCAGTAGTCGTCATCCCAGCACATAGATGTTGGCAACATCAAGTTCGGCATTGTTCAATCAGATGCCTAACTATAGGTGGTCGATCCATCATAAACTCTCACTTCATTGTTACATAAACCTCTTAGGTCACATTCGGCGTTTCATATTACAGATCTTTCGGTTTGTTTACTGCATAGCGAGCGAAGGGGATTGGGATCCTTAGCGAGAAATCTACTATACTTTCTTACGAAGGGTCAGGGATGGGTACCAGGGAACGATCGGATGATTAAAACTTCTTCTCCTCTGTTTTCCTACATAATGCATCTTATATGACTAATGTTTCCTTTGCCACGACACATGTTCTGTATGACAAGGCAGGGATTGAGAAGAAAGATATTCAAGGTTGGGTGAAAGATAACTCCAAAGTTCAGGTCATGGCTTGTGGCGGGATTGGCTCTTTTCAATAACAAAATATGGCGTGGGATGGGGTTTGGTTGTTTGGCTTGACTTTAGTTTAATTTTGCTTGCTGTTATATGGGAAAGAACGGCAATGCGAAAAAAATCATTGATGTATCATAAAGTGGAGTTGACATATTTATTTTCCGGGAGCTGGCTGCCTTTGATTAGTTGTGGTGATTGACTCCTTCTGAGTTTTTGACTAGACTGTTAATGCTTGAGCTCAAGTCAAGTGTTGGGTAACACCAGAGATGGAGCACTTTCCATAAGATATGCGCCACTTGAGGCGGTTCTGAATTAGATGAAAGCTTTCAATGATAGGGTATGCGCGTAGGTATCCTCGATCTACGTCCTGGGGACCGATGGGCTGGGAGAAATGGTATGTGCCGCTACATAGGGTAACTCCTCTTCGTGCAACTTCGTCGACCTTCAAACTTGGAAATCTCCTTGCTTTAAGATAATATAACATGAAACCAAACGTGCTCCGTCTATTACTGTAGGTGATGCGGCGTCGCCTGACAGAGCTGTCGCTGCATGACGGGCCGGTTGGAACATAGATAATAATAACTAGACTTAATAAAAATGGCTTTGCGGAAACGGCTTGGAAGGTTGGAAGTGCTCGTCGTAGGTAGACTTGGTTGCAAATCGTAAAAGATTTAATAAATAGTATGAGTAGGAGTGCAGAGTGGGAGTTGGAGAGGAGAGGGTCCGGTGCATCGCTAGCTGGCTTGATGGTGGAGGGTGGAAGATGGAAGTGACCTTCTGCTTGTACTCTAGTTATAGTAGGCAATCATATTTACTCGGACTATTCGGAAAGTTTCAGTTGTTTATTCATTAGGTATTAAAAGCTACCGGTACAGGGTATCCGCGCATATTTGCCATTCCTACAAGGTGTTCATTCATTCATTCGTTCGTTCTCCTTTGCGCCCAACATCGACAGCACATCAAGCTCTTCAAATCAACCCGTTGTCCATCCCCCCTCAAACCTTCCTCCGCAACTCCAGAATATCCCTCAACTTCACTACCCCCTTCCCTCCCCACCCCGCAACCCCACTATCGACCTCCGGTCTACACTGCACATACCACCCCCACGCCCTCCTATCCAACTCCTCTTTCCCAATATATCCCACCCAGCTTTCAAACAGCAGCTCCAGCGCGCCCAACAGCAATCCCAGATTCTTTTCTTTCTCTGCTTCCACCATTTTTGCCGTTTTCTTCTGCTTTTTCTTCTTCTTTCCCTCTTCGTCTGCGTCTTTGTCTTCGTCTTCCGGTGGACTCCCAAACGCATTCATTATATACCGCCTCGCTCCCTCCGGTCTATGAATTGGCATTTCCCCTGTAGTGCTCCTGCTGGAATCGCCAAGTGCATCCATATCTAAACCCCACAGCTGCTCCTCGGCCTGCACTTCCCCTGTGACGCGCAGCCGTTGCGCTAATGCCTCGTTGGAGACCTGTGTCATGATGCGCCAGCGATCGGGGCCGAGCATCACTCCGCCGTACCATCTTGTTACGATGAGTAAGACGCCGAGGATGTTGCTTGATTTTAGGATGGACAGGAGGTGCCGTCCGCCTCCGCTTTCGCCATCATCGGAGGATTCTTCGATTATACTGTTGCTGTTATTGGGGGAGCAGACGCGGAAGGCGGATATGTTGTGGGAGGCGGATGCTAGCGAGGGATTTTGGGCGAGGAGAGTGGATAGCGCGGTACGGGCGTGAGCGGGACTGTTGATGGGGAGGGAGCGCGCGATGAAGGTGGATGATTTAGAAGTTATCGGGTTAGAGACGGACCATTCGTCATTTTTGTCTTCTTTTTTGATTGCAATATTGGTGGTCTTCTCTCCCTCTGTTTTAACCTCTCCTGGTTTTCCCTCTTGATTCTCCTCTTTCTGTTCCTCTTCTTTAACAGCCCGACCCGCATAACCCCCACGTTTTAAAACTCCCACCTCCCTCCCCAGAATCTTCACTTTCGGCCAACCCCTCCCTACTACCTCCTCCCCTTCTCCCTTTTTCCTCAGCCCCAAATTCTCCGCTTTACTCTTACTATTCGCACTAACCACCGCCTGCGCCAAACTCAACCTCCCGCTCACTCCCTGCCCCGGCATCGTATACCGCAACAAGACGAAAACCCAAGCCAGCACCAGCGGCGCACGATTCGTATAGATGCTCGTATTCCCAATCGCTTCCTCATCTCTATTGATCTCCGGTAACTGCAGGCTCCTTTCTAACTCTTCATCCGTAAGCGGCGCGGCTGGAAGCGCGTATGCGGATTTCGTACGTTTGGAATCAGACTCGAGCGAGGGAGCAGGACGCTTAAGTGGCGTTTTGACGGCTTTTTTGCAGGCGTTCTGGAGGGCTTGCGCGGCTTTGGCGTCGATTGAGAGGGCGGCGCATAGATCAGGTAGAGCCACAGTGGAGAGTGAGGAGATGGAGGGGGTTATGGAGGCGGATTGGAGGGCTTTGACGCGCTGCATGGCGGTTAGGATGGGGAGTTTGTTGCGGCCGGTGGTGAGGAGGCGCAGGAGATCTTGCATTTCGGATTGGGCGGCCATTTTGAATTGCGCATTGAGTCGATGGGAACTTCTGCTTCGATTGTGTTGTGTTGTTTGGGGGGTTCTGTGGTTTGAGAAATTTAAAGTGTCACAAATGGCATGGTTGCGTAGGCGGGGCGTTGGGGATGCAGCTTTGCGGGACGCGGGAGGGAGCCGAATTGCGGGGTGACGTAACCTTAGCTTTGGTTTCCCGAAGAGGGTGGACTAGCCTATCTACATATGTATGTATATTATTAGCTTGAAAATTATAAGCTAGTTACGCATATTGTTGTTTTAACTTTCAAACAAACTTTAGATTATAATAACTTATCGATATCAATACATATGGTACAATTTGAACCTCGCCAATTAGACCATAATGTTGTTCTAGTCCAAATCCTAGCTTTGTTAAAGTATTCCAATTAGATGCCACACCATCCACCAGCCGTTTCAAGGCTGTCCCAAATTGGCCTGAGTGAGTTTTTCAATGTAGATGATACCTTTAACTCTAGCACGTTCTTTCCGGTTTGAAGAAACGATTCGATATCGACGGTAGGATTGGTGATATCAAATGCAGGCAGATTTTTGCCGTTCAGTGTGCCAACACCACCACCTGAGACAGGTGAAAGTATGAGGTACGCCCCCGCAGTAGAATGACTCGATAGAGGGTTCCAGTCAAAAGTCGTGTTGTAGAATCCAATGCCAGAGACATTCATGAGTCCAAGATCCTTCCATGAAGCCAGAGAAGGTCCTAAGTTTAGAAGCGTCAAATTTTCCCTTTTAGCATCCATGTCAAGATTGTACAAATTGTCAGGAGGCCCCCAGTGCTCAACTACTAGACTCCAGTTACTAATAATATCCTGATGACGAAACATTGAAGCCTAACACATTATCAGAGCTGGCGGTAATGCCTCCCACGAAGGCATGTTTAGCATCAAACAGAAGCATTTCCCAGGACTGATAATAGGCTTGATGCCAGTCGGCACTAAGTTCAACAGAAACCACGCGTCTGCTAGCCAAGTCTGTAGGCCCAGCGACTTGTAAAAAACTATCAATTCGGTTGCTGAAGGAGAGGGTTTCCGCCTCGGGCACATCAACGTCTGTCATGACCTGTAACATATCCAAGGGCATGTTATAGTCCATCTGGGCAGAGTAATTCATACCGAGGGTATCATGACTCCACTTCTCTATAAAACTGGTATATTCCTTCGATAGACCAGACAACAAGCCCCGAAAATCAGTGTTGCGGCTACAACAGGCGGTCTTCAGCGGAGAATACACTAAATGTATGATTTATAGGCTTTAATGGATTTAACAATAAGCGATGATAAAATGACTGTCTGAATGACTTAATGGTAATTGGCATTGAACTTAATTGAACTGGCTATTTACAGTAGGAAGGACTCGCTGTATTTATAGGCCCTTCAGGCTGCTTACTTTGGTCCTCTCAGGCCCTTCGGGCTTCGGTCTTCGGGCCTCAGCGTTTAGTAGTGGGTCCCCGACCCGCCTGCCCCGCGTACCTCACTTCAACAGCCCCCTTCCTGACTACTGTAGATAGCCCCCTAGCATCCTATTTTA
>JANHAD010000366.1:0-20098 GCA_026226035.1 Clarireedia monteithiana
TATAATATAATAAATAATATAATTTATAATATAGTTTATAATATAATTTATAATAATAAATAAATAATTTACTTTTATAATAATAACTTTTAAAAAATTAATAAAATATTATTTATTAAAAGTAAACTACTTTTAATTTCATTATAATTTTTAATAATTTATATATTATTTATTATTTAATAAATTACTTAATTAATTATAATTTAATTTAAAATAAATCTTAAATTTTTAATAATTTATTAGTTTTTAATAATTTATTAAATTCTTAATAATTTATTAAATAATTTATAAATAAAATAATTTATTATTTTATTATTTATTTAGTTTATAAATATTTAATAAATAAAATAAAAAATAAAAAATCTAATTTATAAAACTTTATATTATAATTTAAATATTATTATAATAATTTAATTTAAATTATTATATTATTAATAATTTTATTAAAATAATAAATAATATAATAAATAATATAATTTATAATAATCTATAAATAATTTATTTTTATAATAATAATTTTTAAAAAGTTAATAAAATATTAAATATTAAAAATAAATTATTTTTAATTATATTTATAATAATATATTTTTTATATATAATATTACTATTTTATTAATAATATTTAAAATATAATTTCTTAATTATTAAATATTTTATTTATTTCTAAATTCTATAATTTATTTAATTATTTAAATTTTAAAAGTTTTAATATTCAAAGTAAATATATTATAAATTATATTTATATTAATTAATATTAACTTTTAAATTAATATAAATAACTATTTTATTTAGTATATTTATATTATCTTATTTATATTATTTAATATATAACTTACTATTAATTAAATAATATATTTATATTTAACTTATATATTTTTTATAACTATTTGATTTTTAAATATCTTTAAATTATTATTTATTATTTATTCTTTAATTTTTAACTTAATCTGAATTTATTATTTATTAGAGAAAATAATAATAATAAGAAGATATATTTTAGTTAATAAAAATCTATTTACTAACTATTTAATTAAAATTATAATTCTTATTATTAGTTATTAGTTTATAAGAGAATTATTTAGAAAATACTAGTTAATTATAAGTTAATAACTTTTATTACTCTACCTTTTTAATATTAATATATAATAAAAAACAGATTTCTACTCTTTTAATTTACTTCTAATTAACTATTTATTTACTAGTTAAAAGTCGATAATTCTAAAACTAAAAAGGAAAAAAAAGTTACTACTTCGAAATTAAAAAAATAAGAAAAAGATATTATATTACTAATTATTTTATTTAAATTCGAAATTGAAAATTAATTAACTAGATATTATTAAATAAGTAAATTTAAAGTAATAAGCTATTACTTCTACTTTAATTCTTTGTTAGTCTTATTTTTACTAGCTGCTAATTCGAATTCAATTTCTTAAAAAGTAATAATTAGATTAAATAAAAATATAATACTTTTTATAAGTATATATTTATTATCTAGTCTAATATTTTTAAAGTTAATAAGTTTATTAATAGTATAAATTAACTTATTAATATCTATAAAGATTACTTTTTATTAATTATAAGTAATTATTAAATTACTAGTAATTTATTAGTAAATAGATATTATATAGTAATTTAGTAAATAATTTACTTTTAAATTTCCTTTATTATTTTACCTTGTTTTTAAAGCTTTTTAATAATAGTATTTATATTTTTTATAAATCTATTCACTTTATTTTTAAGAAAGTAATATTAAGTAATTAGCTTTATATTAAAGTTAATTAATATACTAATTATCTCTAATTTAATATACTTTCACTTTTTAATAAATATAACTTCGATAATATTTAACTTTTATATTACTAGTAAGTAAATAATAAATTGTTAGTTAATAGTTAATAAATAAAACTTATTAAAAAGTTATTATAAATATAATAAAACGTTTTAAATATATTAATAGCTTTATTAATAACTACTTTCTTGATAACAGAAAAATTCTTATTAACTTTGTTTTTATTAATAATAAAAATTCAATTATACTTTATAGTAATAGTAATTATAATATAAATAGCCTTTTTAACTTTAGTTACTAGTTAATAAATTGTTAGTAAATCGATTGTAATTTATAGAATATAAATAATTAATAAAATAATATTTAAACCTCTTATTTATACTAATATAATAACTATACTACTATTCTTTATTACTATATTCTTTGTAAATTATATAACTATAAGCTAGTTATTAGTTATTAAATCCGTGATAAATATTTAATGAATATTAATTAAAAGACTTTATTGAAGTTATTTATTCTTTGATTATACTTGTTTTTATTATTATATAATTACAAAGTATCTAAATAATTAGTATAAGTTTTTAATATTAAAAAGCTAATAATATAGATTTTATTCGATATAATCTTTATAATATTTATAATTTAAATTGCAACTTGTTAAACAACTAATTAATAGTAGATTGAAGTTAACTTATTATATTATTATTAGTAAAAAGTATATAAGTAATAATTAAATTACTAGTTTTAACAACTAATTAAAATTAACTTTTTTTAACTGCTTTAATAGTTGTTTACTTGCGAATAAATATATTTGTAATAGTAACTTGATAGCGATTTAAAAATAAAGAAAGAGCGAATAATAATTAAGTTGATAAAAATTTAGTAAGTAAAATAAAGTTAAAATAAAGTTAATTAAAAGCTAATAAACGAAAAATAATAAGTGAATTGAAAGTAAATAGATAGTAAGATATATTCGATTTATTTCTATTAATAAATCGATTATTCTTTTGAAATATTAAAAGAAGATTAAATTGTTAACAAATCAATTTTAAATTGAATTATTAATAAATTAAGATAAGATTAAATAGTTAATAAATTAACTATTCTTTTAAAATATTAAAAGAGAATTGAATTGCTAGTAAATCAAGATAAGATTAAATTGTTAGTAAATCGAAATAAGATCGAATAGCTAGTAAATTAATTATTTAATTAAAATATTAAAAGAGAATTAAATCGCTAATAAGTTAATTGTTTAAGTAAAATAAGAAGATTAAATCGCTAGTGAAAATAAATCGAATTAATATAAAAGCGAATAGATAGTTAATAAATATATATTAAATAATATTTTATAATAAAAGATAAAAGAATTAAAAGTTTAAAAAATTTAATTATAAACTTCGAAAATTAAAGTTGAAATAAAATAAATAAAAAGAGATAAGTTTAATTTACTATATATTTACTTAAAATTTAAATTGATATTAATAAAATAAAGTAATAAAAAATTTAATTAAAAGTTAAATTATAATATATCTATAATTATCGAATAATAAATTACTAACTAAATATAAGCTTATTAGTAATAATTAGTAATAAGTGAAATATTTTATTTATAGTTAATAAAAGGTTAAATTAATATATTAAGATTATTAATTATTAGCTATTAACTCTTTATTTTTATATAACTTACTATTTATTAACTATTCTTTTTTCCTTTTATTATTATTTAATTATTATCTATTAACTATAATCTAACTCTCTATAAACTTTAATAAAAGTATTAAAATCAAATCTTAAATATACTTAATTATCTATTTTCAATCTTTAATTTAAAAGTTATTTACTATCTATATATTAGTGATTATTTTCTTAATTTCTTTTAATTTTAAATCTACTTTTTAAAAACTATTTATTAACTTTTTAGATATATAATATATAATCAGTTTTATTTTATTAAAATTTAAATACTAATTTAATATCTATTCAATCTCTTTTTAATATTTGATAAATATAGATTTATAATATCGAAGTTAATAAATTTATAGTTTTTTTTAAATTAAATCTTAAAACTACTTTACTTTATATTTAATATCTAATTAGTTTTTTACTAATAAGTTGATTAGTTATTAATAATAAACTCTTATTATTATAATTTATTTTTACTAATTTTTTTGAAAGAATTTACTAACTTATAAATAAAGTATAATCTAATTAGTTATAATAAAATAACGTTTAAATTACTCTTTAAATTCCTTTACTATTATAACTCTATTTTACTATTTTAGTAGTTTACTAGCTTAATGAAAAAGTATATAAAAGAGAATATTATCTTATTATTAACAGTTATTTTACTAATTATTTAAAAAGTCTTAGATAAATAAGATTAAAACTTTAATTAATCGAATTACTATTTAATTAGTAGTAATTAGTTGAAGATTTTATATCACTTTACTAGTTAATAGATATTTTATTTTAATTTAATAAAGAGGTATAATATTTTAAATAATCTCTTTATAATAACCTTCTTAAAATCCTAACTTGAAGTAATTTCAAACTTTTTTGTAAAATATATATATTATAATTAAATGGAAATATTCAATAAAAATATACTAATAGTTTTTATTATTACTATATTATACTAGTTAACAACTAACAACTTCTATATATATATAATTGTTTTTAGTTTTATTAACTTATAAAAAATTCTTTTAGTAATTAATATAAAATATACTACTATTAAATACTATTTGATTAGTAAATTGAGAGTGAAATATTATTATTCTTTAATCAATTAAAGGCTTTAACTATATATATTTGAATTTAGTTTATATAACTTATAATTCTATTTCGAGCACTTTAAACTCTCCTCTTTATTATTAAAACTTTTCTTTTTAAAGATTATTTAATTGTATAATAAGTTTTAAATCGAAAGTAAATAGTAGTATTTATAATAGTATAATTATTAGCTTATAATATTTATAATTTATTTAAATCTTTACTTCTAAGTTTAATATCTATTTAAAAGTTATAGTAAACTTATTTATATTCTTATATAAATAAGTTAAGAAATCTAAAGTAGATAGTAAATATATATATTATAAATTATTAGAAGTAATATTATAAATTCGAATCTAATTACTTATATTTTTTATAGAAATTTGTATTTAATTTATAAAAGTAAATATAATTCGATTCTTCTTTTAAATACTAAAAGTCTATTATTATTTTTTAATTATTAAATGATTTAATTATAATTTACTAATTAAATAACTTTGATATAAAGTAGAATCTAAAGTTAACTTTACTTAATTTTATTATTAAAGTATTTATTTTATTTTAAAATTTTATACTAATTATCTTAAATAAAGATTACTAAAAGGCTTTATTTAAATTATATTAAAAAGCTCTTTAATACTATTATAAATTTGATTATATACTTAACTTTCTTATTAATAGCAAGACAATAAAAATATATTTAATATTAAGTTGTTGATATCTTGTAATATAATTGTAGAATAGAAAGTAGAAATAATATATTGATTTAACTTATTATATTTAATTTATTAAATATAAGATTTTAGATAATAAGTCTTTAATAAATAGATAGTAGATATTAAATTAGTCTTAGTTTATTGATAATATAATATATAATTAATAGTAATTACTTCTTTATTTAAATCTAATTAAATATTATTATAATCAATATATATAAGATTAAATATAACTATTAAAAGTTTTTCAAATACCTTTTAAACTTCAAATAAAGTATTATAAGAAAATTGAAGTTTAATGTTTTTATTTAAAAAAAATAGCTTTACTTTATAATAAATAGTATATTTAAATTTAATTAATCGTTATTATATTTTTTACTTAATAATATTTAAACTTTATAGATATAAAGAATAATAAAATAATAATAATTAATTTTCTATCTTATTAATATTTATATATATAAATCGCTTCTTATAATATATTTATATTTTCAACTAAGTATAATTCTAAAAGTAAAGTAGATATTAATAACTTATTAATAGAATATAATAAAAAATACTAAGAAGTAATAGCGAATTAGTTTAGATTTATAAGAGATAATATAACTAATTACTACTTTTTCTAAAGAAATTTATTAGTTTATTAAACTTGTATATTCGAAGAAAGAAAATATAAAAAGTAATATCTTTATATTTTAATATTCAATTAAGATAGTAATATAAAATCTTTTATAATTTAACTTTAATTTCTTTTTCGCTTTTTTTAAAATTGTAATAAACTTTAATATAAAAATAAAGATTAGAATAAATATTTATATAAAAGTGAGAGAAAAAGTTAATATCTATTTTTTAATAAGTAATAATAAGATTATAAATAAATTTTAGAAAGTTGTTAATATTAAAACGAATTATTAATAAATTAGATTTTATTTTAAAATAAAAAATATATATATAAAAAATATTTTTATTATAAATAGATTCTTTATTATTAGTAACTTCTTTATTATTTACTAGTAAATCGATATTATAATTATTAAGATATTTCAATTAATTCGATATAAAAAATTTTTTTTATTAAATTTAAGTTAAAAAGTCTAATTTATTTATAATAAGTAGAATAGAGAATTTTTATAATTAATATATATATTGATTTAAACTAATATATTATTAATAATATTTTAGTAAATTGTAATTAAGATACTAATAAAATTTCTTTGAATAATTATCTAATCGATAATTATTAAATTAAAATAAGTATTTATATAGTTTTTTAGCTAAATCTATTTTAGACTTATTTAATATAAATATTTCTTATTATAATTAAACTTCGACTTTATTAATTTCTTTAATATTATTAATACTTTGTTTATTATTTAAATAACTTTTATTATTATTTATATTATCTTCAATAAATAATAGTTAAAACTTATCTTCTTTTTTATTACTTTAACTTTATTTTTTATCTTTAAATTTGTTAATAGAATTAAACTTTTTATTTTCTACTTTATTAATAAAATTAGATTTATTATCCTCTTTCTTATTAGTAAGATTATATTTATTATCTTTATTTTTATTTATAGAATTAGTCTACTTCTTCTTTCTTTCAATTATTAACTACTATTTACTAAAATCTATATTATTTATATTTATATTATTATTAGAAAGCTGGTTATTAAGATTAAAGTTTAGTATATTAGATAATTTAATAATATTAAAAAAGAGATTTAAAAGCGAATTATTTATAATAGTTATAAGATTATTAATTAAATTAGAAATAATATATTATCTAATAGATAATGAAATATTAGTAAAATTATAAATACTTCGAATTGAAATATTAAGTATCTTCTAAATATTTAAAAGAGAATCTAAAGATAAATAAAAAGATAATTTAATAATATTAGAAGTTGAATTAAAAGAGTTATAAAAAGTTATTATATTAGTATTTAAAGAGATTATTAATAGATCTATTAAGAAGATATTATTAATATTTAAAACTATTTAAAGATAAATTAAAAAAGAAGAAATAAAAAATTAAATAAGAAGATATTTATAAAATTAAATTTATTATCAAGCTAATCGCTAATAATTTAGAAGATATAAGAAATAAAAATAATATTTAATTATAAGTTTTCTATTTTTTATAAATCCTCTTTTATAGAATTAATTAAACTTAGTTGAATATAAATAAAAGGATAAAATAAAGTTAAATTAGAAGTAAAATAAAAGGTATTTATTATAAGAATTTAAATATATTAACAAACTAATTATTTATTTATATAAGATTGTTACTTAACTAATAAAAGTCTAAGTTAAAGTATAATTGTAGAAGAATAATATAAAAAAAATAAGTTATTTGATAATAAATTTATATAGAAATTATAAGTTATTGAAAAGTAAATAAGAAGAAGTAAATAAAAAATAATCAATAAAAAGTTTGTAGTTATATAATGATTATATAATAAAACAATTTATCTTTTTAAATATAATCTGTTTTTTAATTACAGATTCTAACTTAAGTAAGTAGAAGTTATATAATAAAACAATTTACTTTTTTAAATAAGATTGATATAATTTAATAGTAAGTTAATATAAAGTTATATATAATTAAAAAATTAATCAAAGTTTATTAAAAGATGATTAAATAATAGTTTGATAATTAACTAATAGAAATAATAAAGTTTAATATAATTGTATAATTGAAAAAATTATATAATAAAACAATTTACTTTTTTAAGTATAGTTGAAAAAATCACTTGATAAAATAATTTACTTTTTTAAGTAAAGTGAAGCTCAGACCACACTTTAAATTTTAGTAGTAAAAGGGAATTTACTTGAAATCTTAACCTGCTTTTTATTTATTAAAATCGATAATAGTTACTTTTTTATTTAGATTTAATTAGATATTATTATAATTGATATATATAAAATTAAGTATAATTATTAAAAGTCTTTTAAATACCTTTTAGATTTTAAATAGAATATTATAAGAAAATTGAAACTTAGTATTTTTACTTGAAAAAAATAACTTTATTTTATAATAAATAATATATTTAAACTTAGTTAATTATTATTCTATCTTTTACTAAATAGTAATTAAACTTTGTAAATATAAAGAATAATAAAGTAATAATAGTTAATCCTCTATTTTATTAATATTTATATATATAAATCGCTTTTTATAATAAGTTTATACTTTCAACTAAGTATAATTTTAAAAGTAAAGTAAATATTAGTAATTTATTAATAGAATATAATGAAAAATACTAGAAAGTAATAGTAAATTAATTTAAACTTATAAGAGATAATATAATTAATTACTATCTTTTCTAAAAAAATTTATTAGTTTATCAAGTTTATATATTTAAGAAAAGAAAATATAGAGAATAATATCTTTATAATTTAATATTCAATTAAGATAATAATATAGAATCTTTAATAATTTTATTTTAATTTCTTTTTCGCTTTTTTTAAAATTTTAATAAACTTTAATATAAAGATAAAAATTAATATAAATATTTATATAAAAGTAAAGAAAAAAGTTGATATTTATTTTTTAATAAGTAATAATAAAATTATAAATAAATTTTAAAAAGCTATTGATATTAAAATAAATTATTAATAAACTAAGTTTTATTTTAAAGTAAGAAATATATATATAAAGAGTATATTTATTATAAATAGATTCTTTATTATTAGTAATTTCTTTGTAATTCGCTAGTAAATCAATATTATAATTATTAAAATATTTCAATTAATTTGATATAGAAGAACTTTCTTATTAAATTTTATTTAAGAAGTTTAATTTATTTATAATAATTAGAATAAAAGATTTTTATAATTTATATATATATTTATTTATACTAGTATATTATTAATAATATTTTAATAAATTGTAATTAGAATATTAATAAGATTCTTTTAAATATTCGTTTAATTAATAACTATTAAATTGAAATAAATATTTATATAACTTTTTAACTAAATCTATTTTAAGTTTTTTTAATATAAATATTTTTTATTATAATTAAACTTTAACTTTATTAATTTCTCTAATATCGTTAATACTTTGTTTATTATTTAAATAACTTTTATTATTATTTATATTATCTTTAATAGATAATAGTTAGAATTTATTTTCTTCTTTATTATTTTAACTTTGTTTTTTATCTTTAGATTCGTTAATGAAATTAGACTTTTTATCTTCTACTTTATTAATAGAATTAGATTTATTATCTTTCTTTTTATTAATAAAATTATACTTATTACTTTTATCTTTATTTATAAAATTAGCTTACTTCTTCTTTTTTTCAATTATTAATTACTATCTACTAAAATTTATATTATTTATATTTATATTATTATTAGAAAGTTAATTATTAAAATCAAGATTTAATATATTAGATAATTTAATAGTATTAAGAAGGAGATTTAAAAGCGAATTATTTATAGTAGTTATAAAACTACTAACTAAGTTAAAAATAATATATTATTTAATAGATAGTAAAATACTAATAAAACTATAAATACTTTAAATTAAAATATTAAATATCTTCTAAGTATTTAAAAAAGAATCTAAAGAGAAATAAAAAAGTGATTTAATAATATTAAAGGCTAAATTAAAAGAGTTATAAAAGATTATTTTATTAGTATTTAGAAGGATTATTAATAAACCTATTAAGAAGATACTATTAATATTTAAAACTATTTAAAGATAAATTAAAAAAGAAGAAATAAAAAATTAGATAAAAAGATATTTATAAAATTAGATTTATTATTAAGTTAATTATTAGTAATTTAAGAGATATAAGAAATAAAAATAATATTTAGTTATAAACTTTCTACTTTTTATAAATCCTCTTTTATAAAGTTAATTAAGTTTAATTGAATATAAATAAAAAGATAAGATAGAGTTAAATTAGAAGTAAAATAAAAGATACTTACTATAAGAATCTAAGTATATTAATAAACTAATTATTTATTTTTATAAGATTATTACTTAATTAATAAAAGTCTAAGTTAAGATATAATTATAAAAGAAAAATAATAAAGAGTTAAACTATTTAATAATAAATTTATATTGAAAGTATAATATTATTGAAAGGTAAATAAGAAGAAGTAAATAAAAAATAATTAATAAAAAATTTATAATTATATAGCGATTATATAATAAAACAATTTACCTTTTTAAATATAACTTATCTTTTAATTATAGAATTTAACTTAAATAAGTAGAAGTTATATAATAAAACAGTTTATCTTTTTAAATAAGATTAATATAATATAATAGTGAGTTAGTATAAAGTTGTATATAATTAGAAAACTAATTGAAGTTTATTAGAAAATAATTAAATAATAGTTTGATTGTTAATTGAAAGAAATAAATAAAGTTTAATATAATCGTATTATATTTAAAGTAAACTCACTTGAAATCTCAATCTGCTTTTTACTTATTAGAATAATTTAATTAATTTAATAGCTTTTTTAATAAATAAATTAAAGATATAATATATTTTAATAAATAACTTTCTTAATTAAAAAATAAAAACTTAGTATTTAATTATAAGAATTAATTAGTTTTATAATTATTATTTTTATAAAAAAGAGATTAAATAAAAAATAATAATAATATTAAAAGTAATATTAGAAAAAATTTAAATAAAAATTAGTTTAATAAATTATATTTATTATAACTTTAATTATATTTATAATTTAAAGATTAATTTAATTAATATTATAATTTTACTATTTATAAAAATTAATAAAGATTCTTAATCTTTTAATTAAAAAGATTAGAAATTAATTTTTTTACTTTTCTTTTTTTTTACTTTATATATTAATATAAAAATTTATAAAAATATTATTTATAAATTTATCTTCTAAGTTATTATTATAATTTTTAAATTAATTAAAAGAGGTTTTTTTAAATAGAAAGATTATATTAAATATAAAAAATTATTAATAAGAAATTTTAATATTTTTTTAAATATAATAAACTTAATATTTTAAAAAGAAAATATATTAATAAAAAGTTTATTAAAAGAAATAATAATAAAAGTAAATAAAAATTAAAATTAATAAAAATAAAATAAATAAAAATATAAATATTTTTATTACTTTTTAATAAAATAAACTTTCTTTTTATAATTTAATAGTTTTTAAATAAAGAGAATATTAATAAAATATTATTTAAATAATTATTAATTAGTTGTAATAATCTAAACAATCTAAATAGTAGATATTAACGATTTATATATATTGTATTCACTTTATCACCTAATATTCTAAGATACTATTTTAAGATATCTAGTATATATATATTATAAATATATAATTCTTATAACTTCTATATATATATAAGCTTTTAAAACTTTTTAACTTTTTTAGCTTTTTAATTATTAATTCTAAGAATAATATAATCTTCTTATATAATATATTATTATATTATCAACAATTTATTTTAATCTTTTTAATTAACTAGTAGCTATTTAAATAATACTTTATTAATATCCTTCTTATTTAAGAAATTACTAAGTTATAAAAAGAAAGTTTATTCTATTAAAAAGTAATAAAAGTAATTATATTCTTACTTACTTTATTTTATTTTTACTTACTTTTACTTCTACTTACTCTTGTTATCACTTCTTTTAACTAACTTCTTATTAATATATCTTCTTTTAAAAATACTAAACTTATTATATTTAAAAAGAATATTAAGACTTTTTAATAATAGTTTTTTATATTTAATATAATCTTTCTTTTTAAGAAAATCTTTTTTAACTAACTTAAAAACTATAATAATAATTTAGTAAACAAGTTTGTAAATAATACTTTTATAAATTTCTATATTAATATAGAAAGTAGAAGAAAAGAGAAAAGAAAAAAAATTAACTTTTAACTTTTTTAATTAGAAGATTAAAAATCTTTATTAACTTTTATAAATAATAATATTATAATATTAATTAAATTAATTATTAAATTATAAATATAGTTAAGATTATAACAAGTTTAACTTATTAAATTAATCTTTATTTAAATCTCTTTTAATATTACTTTTAATATTACTATTATCTTTTATTCAACCTCTTTATTATAAAAGTAATAATTATAAGATTAGCTGATTTTTATAATTAAATATTAAGCTTCTATCTTTTAATTAAGAAAATTATCTATTAAAATATATTATACTTTTAATTTACTTATTAAGAAAGTTATTAATTTAATTAAATTACTTTTATATATCTAACTTACTTATAAACTTTCTTTTTTTAATTAATATTTAGAATACTCTTTCTAAGTTATTAATCTAATTAATAAACTTAATAATAGTTTTAATATCTTTTTATCTTTTTAAAAGCGAATAGTTTTTAATTAATTAATTATATATATTTACTTTAATAAATACTAAGCTTGTAAATATATAAGCGATTAAATTGAAAATATTACTTTAAATTATTTAAAAAGATTATTCTTATAAAAGTTTTCTTTATTTATTAAATAATTAATTGAAAAGTTATATATATTATTTTATAATAACTTCAAAACTATTTAAGTTAAAATCAAATATTAAATATTATTTATAATAACTTTAAGTCCTTTGTTTTTATTTAAGAAATTCTATTAACAACTTTATATTTTAATATTTATTAACTTAGTCTTTAAATAAATAATTTATAAAGATTTACTTTTTAAATTTACTAAATATTATTAGAATCGAATTGAGAGTATTTAGTATTAAATTATAATTTTAAAAGAGTTTATCTAATATTTTAATTTTATAAAATAAAGAAATAACTTTGAAAAGTTATTAAAACTATTATAACTAACTTCTACTATAATATCTACTTCTTTATATTATTCTACTAATATTCTAATTAAGTTTAATTAAAAAGTTATTACTAATTAAACTAACTACTCTCTTTTAAATTATAAAACTGACTTTGTTTATATATTTTTATTAAGATTAGTTAATTCTACTTTTATAAAAATACTTTCTTATTTTATATTAAAGAATTAAACTTTTACTTTTTAAAATAAAGTTTAAAATAATCTTTTATTTAAAAATATTACTAATTAATCTTATAATACTACTTCTTACTATATTAATATTATTAATACTAACTTCTTTAAATAAAAAGAAGAATACTTTGATATATTAAATAAATAAGAATAAAAGGATTAATATAAAACTAAAGTTATTATTACTATTTATAATATTAATAATTAAGTAAAAGATTATACTTAGTAAAAAACTTCTTATTAAATAAAATAAAAGATATAAGATATTTAGATTTAATAAAGCTACTTAGAAGAAAGTATATAATATTCCTTTATATATTATTAAGAAATTAATATTTATTTTAAATTAAAGTTTTTATTAACTTTGAAATAAATAACTTTGTTTTTATTAATATTATATTTCTTAAGATATTTAACTTAATTTAAAAGATTATAATAAAGAAATTAAAAACCCTTTTATTAGTTAAAAGTTATAATAATAAACAAAGTTAAGAAATCTTTTATTATATTTATTTAAACTTATTAATCGATAATTAATTATAAACTTATATTTCTTTTTTAATTATCTACTTTATATACCTTTTAATTTTTAAAAGAAAATAGCTTTTTAAAAATCAAATTCTTCTTAACTATAATTAATATAAATTATATTAACTTATAAGTTTACCTTTTAATCGCACTTACTTCCAACTTATAATATATATTTACATTAACTTTAATCTTTATAAAATTAACTTTGAATATTAAAAGGATATTAATTAGCAAGATTGTAAACTAGATAAATATTGAAGATAATAAGCTAATATTTATTTAACTATTTTAACAACGAAAATATTAGTAATATTATAATATATAAAAATTAAACTAATTTCTATTATAATTATATTATAGTCTTTTAAGTCTTGTAAAATATTTGTATAAAATTAAGTTTATATATTTAAAATAATAGAGATATACTTTAAATAAGAATTAATAATATAGTTTATTAATATTATTAGATATTTTAAACCTCTTTAGAAATCTTAAACTAGTTACTTGAAATAACTAGTAGATTTATATATAATCTTAAAAACTATACTTTATATACTCTGTAATTATAATAATTAATATAAACTTAATATTACTTTAATTTATAAAATCAACTAACTATTAAAAAAATAATAAGTTAATTAAGATAATAAAAAAGTTACTTTTTTATTATTTAAACAATTATATTCTATCTTTTACTTTTAATAAACTACTTTAATCTCTCTATTTAAAATTAATACTAAGTTTTTAATCTTTTATAAATATTTAGAATTCTTAGTTATATTCTTTAAATCTAAATTAAATACTTTACTATTTTATTAACTTTATAATTATAAGATTATTTTAAAAGAAAGTATAAAAGATAAGCTTTATTATAGTTTATTATATAAAATATTAATTAAAGAGTTAAAGATTATTAAAAAATACTTTATTAAGAATCTAATTAAAAGATTTATTAAATTAAATTAAATCTTTTTTATTATTTTAATTCTCTTTATTAAAAAGTTGAATAGATTATTATACTTTTATATTAACTTCTAAATACTTAATACTCTTACTTATAAAGATTACTACTTTCTTTTTTTTATTAATAAAACTCTTATTTAAATCTTTTATATAAAAATCTTTATTAAACTAAATATTAAATAAATATTCTATTATATTCGAATAAACTTAATTTTAAAAAAATATATTATATTTTATATTTATTATAATATTTATAAATATAAAATTATACTTTTTAAATTAATTAATAGTTTTATAACTTATTAATAATATATAAATAATATTCTTTTTAACTATTTAAATATTTTTTATATTATATATCTTAATAATATTCTAATCTACTTTGAAGATATATTTAAATATCAAATCTATATTAAATTAATCTTATAATATCTTTAAAATACTAAATTATAGATTAATTTTAAAAAATATAAATTTAATATTACTTATACTAAGTATTTAGAATTTATTATCTCAACTAATAATATAGAAATAGATTTTAAGAAGATTGTTATAATATAGTAATAAGTTTATTTAATAATAGTAAAAAGTATATAATCGTTTTTATATCAATATATTATATAAGAAGATTATATTATTCTTAGAATATTAAATTATAAAACTAACTACAAGTTAAAGAAAGTAGATATTTATATAGTTAATAGTTATATATACTAGTAGATATTAGTAAGTTAAATATTATATTAGCTTTTATATACAATTTAACTGGAATCGTTATACTACTCTTTTCTTCTAATAAACTTATTTTCAAGTAATAAAAAGAATAGTTTAAAAATAACTTAAAATCTTCTTATATAAATAAAGAATAGATATATTAATATATAATAAAAAAGTAAAAACTACTTTATATTAATCTTCTTCTATTACTTTAAATAAATTAATATTTATTAAGTCTTTAATAGAAAGATTAATTAATATAAAAAGATAATAAAACTAGTTAGAAAAGTATTATTAATATATAGTTATAAAAGGATATACAATAATAAATAAATAAGATAATATAAAGAGGTAAATAAATAATAAGTTAATTATATATTAGATATATATTATATAATTAATTAAGTTACTAAATTCTAAACTATATTTAATAAGCTTATTCTATATTACTTTAAAAAATCTTTTATAAAATACTTCGATCTTAATATTTTCTAAATAGTAATTTATATAAACTTTATTAACTAAATATTTATATTTAGTAATATAAATATTTAAGAAGTTTAAATTTTAAATAAGATAATTAAAATAATCTTTTATTTTATAGATCTTATAAAAATTAGTATAAATATAAGTAAAAGAAGTTAAGATTATATAATAATCTAAATTATCTACTTTAAATTAAGAAAGTATAATAGATTATATATTAGACTTTAGATTTAGAAAGATATAATTAAATTAAATAATAGTATTACTAATTATTAAACTATTAATAACTAGTTTAACTTTAATAAAAACAAGCTAAATATTATACTTACAAATATTATCAACGAACTTATTAAAATATAATAATAAAAGTTTTAAATAAAAAGAAGTAGAAAATAAAATAGAAGTTATAATAATAGTGAATTACTTATATAAAAAAGTAATTTCACTTTTTATATATTAAAGAGTTTCTTATAACTCTATGAATATTATATTTAAATCTATTTTGAAAAGAGAAGAGAAAAGAAAAGAAATAAACTAATTTTTTAATAAATAGGAATATATAAAAATACTACTTTATACTATTAATAAAAGAGTATATTAGATAAGTAGATTAGTTTAATTAAGGTTAAAAAAAAGAGTAAAACAGAGTAATTAAAAAGTTTTCAATTTAAATAAAATATTTTAAATTATAATAATAAAAGATAGATAATCTATTTAAATAAAAGAAGAAGGTAGAGTTTTAATTTATATTATTTATATAAATTGAGAAGAAAAGAGATTCTAATTAAATAGATATCAAAGTATTATATAATATAATATAAAAAGTAAATATTATAATTTAATACTAATTTATAAAGTTAATTTAAAAGTTATAACTAATTGTAAATATATTCGAAGTTAAGTAGATCCTACTTGAAAAGATTGAGGATAGCTTCAAATATATTATATAAATTATACATTTTTATTATTACCTCTTTAAACAAAATATATAAATTCAAACTTTTTAATCTCTATTTATTCCCTTTTCTTTAAAGTAGAAATTAATTACTTTTATTCTTATTAAAAGTTACAAAGAGATAATTATCTTTAAATATAGTTTATATATAAATACCTTTTTAAATAAATATTTAATATCTTTTTAAGTAAGTTAGAAGATATTATATATAAGTATAAGAAGTTTGATATAATATATCAATATATTATATAAGAAGATTATATTATTCTTAGAATATTAAATTATAAAACTAATTACAAGTTGAAGAAAGTAAATATTTATATAGCTAACAACTATATATATTAATGAATATTAGTGAGTTAGATATTATATTAGCTTTTATATATAATTCAACTGGAATTATTATAGTTTCTTAGATTTTATAATTTTTATAAATATTTTATTTGTAATTTCAATATTAATATTAAACCTTTAATTAAATTAACTAAAACTAATACTTCTTTTTACTTTAATAAAGATTACTAACTAGTTTTTAATATATTTAAATAAATGTTAATAAATATATTACTTTTTTAATATTATAATTACTTACTTCTTTATATATTAGAAATAGATATATCTAATAATATTATAATAAATATACTTTTATAGAAATATAATAACAATTAGCTTTTTATAATATTCTTCTTAAAAATAATATAGTTAGTTAAATTAAACTATAAAATATATAATAAAGAAATACTTATAATTATTAAATTATTTAATAATTAATAAGTTAAACTTATATTAATCTTTTATTAAATCTATATTTATACTAATTATAAGACTTTAAAATACTTTATAATTACTAAGTCTTTAAATATATAATAAACTTAATAAACTAAACTTCTTATTAATTACAACTTTTTAATTATATATTATTTTAAAAAAGATAATCTTCTTACAAATATATTAATTTATAGAGTTAATAAACTATCTTTATAAAAGAAGTAAAAGAAGTAAAATAAACTATAGTAACTACTATATAATAATTAAATTAACTTGAGAATCTTTAATAAATTCTCAATTTTACTAATTAATATTACTTCTTTCAATATTAATAATTCTTTTACTTCTTCGACTTTCTTTATTAATTACCTTCTTAAAACTAATCGTAGTTTAAAAAGCTTATAAAACTTAAAAGTCTAAATTGTTTATAATAATCTATATTTAACTTTTAAAAGTAATTTAATTTTATATAATAATCATTTTATTATTTTTAATATCTAAAACCTCTATATATTATTTATCTGTAAAATATATAATTCAGTATTAATAGTATATCTTAATATTAAGAAAACTACTTTTTTATTTATTAAACTTTATTATTAATATAAACTTATTACTTTAATATATATATATATCTACAATTATTATATTTATTATAGAAGTTTAATTCCTTGAAATAAAATATTAAAATTACTTTACTCTTTATTAATTTTAATATATATTTAAGAATATATTATAATAGATTATTATAATTTTAATAAAGATAAATATAATTTCGATAATATTTTAATTATTATTAATTATCTTAATAAATAGATAATTATTATATTATATTATAAGATAGTTAATATTTAAGAATAAACTTAATTATACTTT
Organism: Clarireedia monteithiana; assembly: GCA_026226035.1. Lineage (NCBI taxonomy): Eukaryota > Fungi > Ascomycota > Leotiomycetes > Helotiales > Rutstroemiaceae > Clarireedia > Clarireedia monteithiana. Next base: position 18,596 of record JANHAD010000366.1, read on the forward strand.
TAATATATTTACTAATATTATAATCTATTTATAATAATACTTTTTAATTATAAAATTTAATTTATATCTACTTTTTAAAAAGAGTTTAATAGTATTTTAAAAATTTAAATTAAATTCTCAACTATTAACTATTTATAAACTAATAATTAAACTAAGATTTATAATTAATATTTATAAAAAAGACTTTAACTTTTTATTAACTATTATTAAAATAATTAATTTAAATTCCTTCTAATAATAAATTATATTTAGTTAATTTTATTATATATTTTTTTTAATAATTTAAATTTATTTAAAATATTATATAATAAAAAATTATAATATATTTAAATATAAAATAAAATTAAATTAAAACTATTTATAAATAATTTTAATATTAATAATATTTATATATATATTTATTATAATTTTAAAATATTATAATATATTTATAAAATAATTAAGAAAGTATAAAAATATATAATTTAAATTATAAATATATTATATTATTTAATTAACTTTGATATTAGTAATTATATTTAATTAAATATAAAATATTTATCTACTTAATAACTTTCTAAGAAGCTTGATTTTCTAATAAATAGATATTTTAATATTTTTAAAAAAATCGATTATTTCTTTAAGTTTAAATTACTTAAGATAATAAAAATATACTTTATATTTCTTACTAATAAATTAAGAAAAATATTAAATAATCCGCTTTTTAATTAAGTTAATAAATCTTTATTACTAATTAATATAATTAGTAAGAAGGAATAAAAAGTAAAGAAAATCTTTATTTATTATAAACAATATTATTTTCTAGAATATTATATATAATAACTAAATTATAATATTAACTTGATATAATATAAAGTATCTAACTTTAAGATAACTTTATATTTATTGAATATATTCTATTTAGAAAATTTTATCTTACTTAACTTTTTAATATAATTTCCAAAATAATTATATTTATATTAAGTAAATAAAGATAATTACAAGTATCTTAAAAGCGATTATTTTATAGCTTTAATATAAAGATAGTAATTCTTTAAATAATTAGAGATATAACTAGTAGTAAACTTATAAAAAGTATTAACTTACTTTCTTTTTTATATTTATTTAACCTTTTTATATTTAATTAATATTCTTATATTTATTTATTAACTTTTTTAATTAGAATTAATAGGATTAAAACGTTTGAAAGTAAACTTTCTTGAAAAGAGAGGTAGTATAACAATTTAAATAATCTAAATAATAGATATTAGTAATTTATATATATTATACTTACTTCATTACTTGATATTCTAAAATACTATTTTAAGATACCTAGTATATATATATTATAAATATATAATTCTTGTAACTTCTATATATATATAAGCTTTTAAAACTTTTTAACTTTTTTAACTTTTTAATTATTAATTTTAAAAATAATATAATCTTCTTATATAGTATATTATTATATTAGTTAAAAAGATTAAATAAATTATTAATAATATAATAATATATTATAAAAGA
>JANHAD010000367.1:0-20080 GCA_026226035.1 Clarireedia monteithiana
TATAGTCTCAGACTCACACAGGTCGTTAAAATGAATAAAAAAAAAAAAAAAAATAGCTGTGGCCGAGCTTTAACTGGTAAAAGGCGCTAGCTGTAGCTCGCTTGGTCTTAGGGGGGATCGCTAGCTTGGATCTAGATGCTAATTTATAGGTTAAAGTGTAATTAGTCTTGGAGTCAGTGTGTTTAAGCTTGGATTTAGCTTGGTTCAGCGCTAAATCCTATTCTTAAGTTTTGATTCTCTTAATACTAGCGCCTAAGTAGGCGAAGCTAGTTATATAAGAGTCCGGCTCTTTGCTAGTACCCGCTTTGGCCAGCTTATCCGCTATTTCATTGCCGTCGACGTTGCAATGACCCGGAACCCAGACTAAATTAATACTAGCACTTTTATTAACTATTTGAGTGCTAGCGTTGTATATCCTTATTAATTGGTTTTGCTCAGGGTTGTCGTTCAGCGATTGAAGCCTAAGCAAAGCAGCTTGGTTGTCGCTGTACACCGTGTATTCTTGGCCTGGCCGGGCTAGCTGACAAGCTAATTCGACCGCCTGGGTGATCCCTTCCAATTCGCCATTGTAGACTAGCTGATTTGGGCCAATATTCCACTTATACGCTCGGATTAGCTCTTGGTTAACGTTTAAGAGAGCTAGTCCGACCTCTATTCCGGTTTTAGTTTGCAATTGGGACCTGTCAGTATAAAAGAAGTACTGATTATAAGCCTGTATTAGCGCTATATCCCGGTGATCTAATGCTTTATTCTCTTTTAATAATCGGCTAATCCGGATATTATAGGGGGTAGCTAGGGTCTAGAAGGGGAATTTGAATGGCTATATCGGTTCCAGGCTAGCTATATCGACTAGCGGGTGTATTGACTGCTTAATTCGATCGATTTGGATTGGCTTTAGCTTCGGCTTTGATTTAAGCTTTTTAATCTGTAGCAAGGCTGGCTGGTCGCTGTCTGAGCTTATAGTGTCGCTGTAGTCCCGGTAGCTGTTATAGTGGTCTCGGTGCCCCTCCCAAAGAAGTTTATAAATTAGATGGCTTCTTAAGAGTTTAAGTGATCGAAAGGCGTATTGGCGGGCGGCGCTAGCGAGCCTAATATCTGGAGGTACAAGCGCGGCTTCGATATCTATAGCTAAAGCCAGACTAGTCTTAAATACTCCCAATATTTTCTGGAGAGCGAGGTTCTGAAGACTGCGAAGTTGGCTATTAAAACTAGCTTATCCTTTATACCAAATCGGGGATCCGTAGTCTGAGACGCTAGCGACACAAGCGATGTATAGTTGGCGTATAGTGAAGGGGGATAAACCGGTCTAAATATTAGCTAGTCGGCTAATTCAAAGAAAAGCTGATTTAGCTTGGCTAATTCGGATTAAGATGTGGTTCTTGTATTTTAGCATGTTATCGAACTAAATCCCTAGCTACCTTACTAGCTTAAAGGAGTGTATAACTTGTTAATCCGGTAATTTAACCGAATTAGTTGCTGATTATCTAGAAAAGAAGTAGATTAGCTTAGTTTTTCCAAAATCAAACTCGATACTATTCGCTGTTCTAAGAGTATATAGTTTATTAGCCTCTCTTTCCAAGGTCTTACAATTCTTCTTGATACTAGTCGAGCTAGCTGCTAATACGATATTATCTATATAACTCCAGATTAAACAGCTAATAGTCGGAAAGAGATTCCTAATATAAATCAAGAATAAAATCGGACTAATTAGGCTACTTTGAGGAATTCTAGTATTAATAAGCTTGAAGGGCTCAATTTGATTATCGAAAGCTAGTCTCAGCTGTCTAGCTTCTAAGAAGTAGTTAATCTAAGCTATAAAACTAAGTAGAAGTTTTAGCTCTTTTAAAACAGTAAGTAATCAGTTCTTAGATATATAATCGAAAGCTCTTTTGATATCAAGAAATAAAACTAATATCTTTAATTTATTTATATAATCTCCTTCGATTTTATTCGCTAGTAATAGTACTATATTAATTGCAGACTTTTTTAGCCTACTTCTAATCTGAGAGTCGTGTAGTAAAGTACTAGTCTCAGCTAAATAGCCTAACCTCTTCGCTAATATCCTCTTACTAACCTTTCTAAAACAATTAAGTAATAATATCACTCTATAAGCTTTCAGGATCGAGTAATTAAACTTTTTTAGCTTCTTAAGAATAGTTTTTGTTGCTTAACACTAGTAAGTCGAGTAGTATTCGAAATTGATAAGGAGGCTAAAAACTTTATAAAATAAGTTAGGAATAGCTTGATAAGCTTTAGTAATAATTTCCTAACTAATTCTGTTTGGCTTTAGAGTTTTTCCTTTGATTTTCGTTGAACAAGCTCTTTCCAGCTTACTAGCGGCTAGCTTAAGCTAAGTATCGACTTTATAGATATCTTAGGTAGGACTAGTCGAAATTAGAGGCTTTGAGAATAAAGTAGCTTTCAGAATAACTACTTTTCTATCGAAAGTTGACTAGTTTAAAATCGAGGGTAGTTGTCGACTCGAGTAGCTTTTAGTATAGCTAAAAGCCTTAAAAATTGACTTCGAGTCTTTAGTCTCCAAGAAGATATTCTAGTAACTCTGTTTAGTATATTTAATAGCCGAAAAGTAAAGGTTTCTAACTAAGTTATAGCTTTGACTTTAACCTTCGCTTCTTTGTATTCTTAGCATTGATTTCTGTAATTCCTTTAGCTCGGGAATCTACCAGAGCTTAGCTCTCAACTTAGGCTTTATTCTCAGAATCGCACTAACTACTGCTAGCCCGATTAATCGTGTTAGCTCGGAAAAGATATTCTCAAAATAAGTTATACTTGATACTTCAAAGTTTAACCTGGTTCTCGTAACTTCTAGAGGGTCCTAGTTAAGAACTAAGCTCTTCTTAGCTAAATCCACTAGCTTATCTTTAAACAAGTCCTAATCAGCCTTCTTAGTATCAAAGAATTGAAATAGGTTTGAGTAGCTTTGATTTAACTTTAGATTTTTGATTATAAAGAAGATCGGACAATAATCTAAGTCTAGGCTATCTAGTATTTACTAGTTATCTATATATCTCGCTACTCCTAAAGTAGCAAGTGTTAGATCCAAAACTGAAAAGCTAGAGCCTCGAAAGAAGGTTTTAGCTCTAACTTCATTTAAGAGTTCGAAGTTATTATCTTCGATCTAGTTGACTAATCAGGTTCTAGCTTAAGTATTAGATACTGAGAGGTTCTACTAAAAGTAATAAACGTTGAAATCATTTAAAATAAACAAATTAGTCGAGATAACTTTTAGAAATAAGCTTCTTTCAACTATTTTAACCTCGCTTTCTTCTTAGTTAGTCTCGTTGTAGATATTGACTATTTCGAGTATATTGATTTCCTAACTTAGTTGAACTATTAATAAGTTCGAATCTAAATTATCCGGTACTAGTATTACTTCAATCTCGAGAACTTTTGAAGTATATATCAAGGTTCGAAGTTTGAATTCGCGAGTTGGTATCAGAAGCTAGTTGAAGCTGGAATAGGCTATAAACTGATTCTAGAGGTAATTCCGGTTCTTAGCTATAATCCAAGGCTCTTGGATTATTAATAAGTCAATTTTTAACTCGATAGTAAGATTAAAAGCTGCTTTAGTCTCTAGTAAACTTTTGTTAAGATTCATCTATAATACCTAGATATCCTAGCTATTTATAAGCTAATATTAACTCTCTTTATAGCCTTATACACCTTACACGATTTTAAGTCGCTAGTGTAAGGTTAGGAGTAGTTATAGTATTTTAAAGCTAAATAAGAACAAGTTTTTCCGCAAATACTACAAACGTTGTAAGAGTACTAGGAGGTTGAGTAAGGCTCTGTATATAAGCTATATTTAGCTTAGTATTAGTAAAATTAAGTTATATACCCGAATCCCTAGCACTTAGTATATTATATTAACTTTACTATATTTAGCAATTTCTCAACTTTGATTGATATTCTTGCAATATAAACCTAGTTCTTTATATACCTTTCAACCTTTTTACTAGTTTTAAAAAAGACTATTATTGATTCAGCTTGCTTAGCCGCGCGATTAGCTTTTAAAGAGAGCTAATAAGGAGTTCTAATTAGTTTAAAGTTAAAAGAGGAATTAAAAGTCTTTATTTTTTCCAGAACTAGTCTTATACTTTTAAAAGTATTGAAGTTGCTTATAAGGATCTTATATAGTACTACTTTGTACTAAGATTTATCCTTTTAGATATTCTTAAAATTAATAAGATTTTTCCAAATATCGAGCTTCTCGATCAAGAAGTCAATAGTGAAAGGAAGTATAGTAGTCAGAACTAGGTTTTTCTTGTTGGTAGTACTAGTAATAGCCGAGATAACTAGGCCTTTAACTTCTTTAGCCTCGAAAGTCTTATTTATCAAGTTGCAAACAAGAAGAGTAGAAAAAGAAGTTAGAATATTACAAATTAGAATAAGTCGATTTTGTAGTTTAAGCTTAGTTTGGAACTTAGCTTTAAGCTTTACAATCTTTTATTCAAAGGCCTTAGAAGCTCTAGTAGCAGCGATATTAGCGAAGGTAGCCTAAGTCGGATTTTATATGATTTTCATTATTTTTAATACCGACTAGGTCTTCAAGATAATAAGAGTTATTAGAAAAGTTGCTAGAAGTATAGTCTTTATAGTCTTTAACTAGAAGGGCTTAGAAGCTTAGACTTCAACTTAGCAAGTAGTATACTTTAGATTATTAATCTAAGAGGCTAATTAATTAGTAACCTTTTTAACTTTTCCAAATTTAGTATAATCTCTAAAAACTTCAATTAAATCTAAGATTTGAGTTTATTTAGTTCAAGAATCAGTTATTATATAAGCTTTAATTAAAAAGTCTTATATTTCCAAAATTAGTTTATTTGAAGAGTTATTAGTAGTAGTTTGAAGAGGATTGGACTTCAAAACTTTATTAGTTCGATCTGAAGTAAAGAGATTATCTTGTTTTAGAAGATAGAGTGGAATTCTACCAAGGCTAGTAGCTATATTAGAAGTGGGTCTTATAAGAAGGTCCGAGTTTAAAATATCGGAAAGACTAGATAAGTCAATATTAAGATAGAATCGAAGGGTTACTAAGAGTGTCAGCGAGGTAATAATATCTATAGTAGTGTTTATAATAAAGAAGCTAGATCTAATAGCTGTAGCTATCAAGAAGATAATCAAAAAGAAGCTAGTTTAAATAATATCTTAATTATTAGTTAAAGTCGAAGAGATAGTTATTTTAAGTACCTTTAATATTAAAGTCGATATCTCACCTTTTAAAAGGTGTGTTGATACTAGGAAAGCTCTCGCAAACTCTTAAATAGCCTCTTTATCGATTTCTAAATCTTAATTTCTTAATACTATTTTAATATCGTCTTAAATTCGCGATTTGAGCTTAATATTATCTTGATATCGAGACGTCTAGAAATGCTAGAAGTGATAACAACAGTGATATCTTAGGTGCTAGAAGGTGTACTGAGGTGCAAATATACTTGTTCAGTCCGCGAATATACATTGAATCCAGCTATATCTTTTATTTAATGATTTTTATTAATATTTATTGTTTTTTCAATATTTTTATATTTTTGTAAAGTTTTTAGTGAAAAATTCGAAATATAAGATAAAAATCTGCAAAATCGGCGGCGACGACGATATCTTTACAACGCCGAGTCGTACAACAAAGCCGATTGCTTTATTAAATCCGTTGTACTATAATTGACAGAAGTACCGAAAGATCGAATCGATTTAAATAAGAATTCGTGTTTTTTCGATGAGAGTTGTTACTTTACTATATAAATAAAAAGTTGTTTTGTTTGAAGCTCGCTAACTATACTAGATATTAATAATACTATAGATATTACTACGTCGCCAACCCTTCTTGCCACCCTTCGGTTTAACTTTAATATTGACTTATCTAGCCTTTCGAACATTATAAACTTAGACCCTCTTACTAGACCTACTTTTAGAACTACTACTGGACCTAGCAGAATCCTCTTCCACCTCCTTAAATAGAATAACTCCTTTACCTCAGAAGGGATTAATAAAGTCTTGAAATCGAACCTTCACCAAACTGCCACTAATGATCCAGCTAATAAGCTAATCCTAGAAGCTTAAAACTTATTAGTTAAAACTTATACTATAACCGAGTTCCACAATAAATAAGCTTAAATTCTCGATTTAATCGAAGTATTCCGTGACTATACCGAATTAGGTAAAATCAAAAAGGTGACTAACTAATTAGCTTCGCAAATAAATAACTTGAAATACACAACTTGGAAGGTCGAAGCTTAGGCTAAAACTAAGACTCAAGCTAAGCCCCCAGCGACTATTCCGGTGACCCCCGCTGTCCCGGCGACTCAACTCGCCAAATCCACGAAAATCGTTTAGAATCTGGCTTAGCTCTTATTCGCTAATATCGTTGCTACTAGGGCCCTTAAAGCTAATACTAAATAGTACATAGTCCAAGCTAAGGCTAAGCCTAAACAGCTTAAGTAAAAGCTTTCAAACTAGTTAATTCTTATCTGTAACACTTCGTTACTCTTCTTAACCCTCTCTATTCGCAACTCAATTAATAAAGTATTTGAGACTAAGAAGGTTAAAAGCTCGGTTGTATCAGTTATTACTAGCGCGACCAATAAAAAGAACCTTATTTTAACAACTACTTCCTCTTATATAACCGACTTCTTAATTGAAAAGCTTAATATTTAGAAGGGTTTAATTAACTTTAAATCAATTTAGAAGGATAAGCCTTGGTTTAAAGTAGTACTATATAAGATTTCTACTACCGACTTCAATACCTTAGAAGATATAAAACTAGTCTTAGAAAAGCTTAAGACCTTCAACTTATTTTTAAATCTCAAACTAATCGATACCTCTTATTAGCTATTCTTAGAAGCCAACCAGGTGGCTAAGAGAGCCGAGTCAGTTGTAGTCTTATTTAAAACTAGCAAAGAAGTGGATAAGTATATCCGGAATCGCGTCTACATCGCCGGAATCTCAGTTAGAGCTAAGAAGCTACTTAGTATAGCTAAGTCGACCTAGTACTTTAAATGCTAAGGATTTGGGCATGCAACTCAATTTTGCAAGCGTCAAGCTAAGTGTAGCCTATATACTAAGCTGCACGTGACCTCACAACATTCCTGCAGTGTCTGTAGTACCTGCAGTAAAGTATATTCACACTTAGCACTAAAGTGTACTAACTGCTCCCAATCCCACGCTAGCAACTCAAAGCTATGCGAAATATATAGAGCAATAAAAAGAACTTTAGTATTCGGACCAGAATATATCACCTGACCTATCAGCTAATTAAATTGGATTTTCAAATTGTTATAACTCTTAATATCATCTCAAAAATCCGATATTAAGCTTAATATTATCTTAATATTATACAATTGAGCTTATTTGGCTTAATGTTTTCCTTAATGTCGCGGAAATCGGATTTAGAGTCTTAATGCTTTTATTATCGTTTATTGTTTTTATTTCCTTTACTAGGGCTAGACCCTCAATATCACTCACTATATATGACATTGCATGTACCTAACCCTTACATACACACCTAGCCGCTAGCGAATTAGCTGCTAGCCGACCTACTATAGTCTCAGACTTATATAAATTGTTAAAATAAAAAAAAAAAAAAAAAAAACACTTCACATAGTTTTGAGTTGCTAGCGTGTGATTAAGAGTAATTAATACACTTTAAGGCTAAGTGTGAACATACTTTGCCGCAGGTGCTATAGATGTTACAAGAGTGCTGAGAGGTTATATGCGGCTTGGTGTATAGACTGCACTTAGCCTAACATTTGCAGAATTAAGTCGCGTAACTAAATCCTTAGCACTTAAGGTATTGAGTCGACTTAGCTATATTTAGTAGCTTCTCAACTTTGACTGAGATTTCGGCGATATAGACGCGGTTCCTTATACACCTATCTACTTCTTCGCTAGTCTTAAAAGAGACTACAATAGATTTGACTCGCTTAGTCGCTTAGTTAGCTTCTGAAGATAGCTAATAAGAAATATCGATTAGTTTAAAGTTCAGAGTGGTATTAAAGGTCTTAAGCTTTTCCAAGACTAGTTTTATACTTTTCAAGGTATTAAAGTCAACTATAAGAATTCTATAAAACATTACTTTAAACTAAAGCTTATTCTTCTAAATTAACTTAAAGTTAATTAAACCTTTCTAAATATTAAGCTTCTTAATTAAGAAGTCGGTTGTATAAGGCGAGGTAGTTGTTATAATAAAGTTCTTTTTATTGGTCGTGTTAATAATAACTAACACAATAAAGCTTTTAACCTCTTTAACTTTAAAAGCCTTATTAATTAAGTTGCAGACAGTGAGAGCAAAGAAGAGTGACGAAGTGTTACAAATCAGAATAAGTCGATTTGTAGGCTTTAACTTAGACTACTACTTAGGCTTAGCCTTAGCCTAGACTATCTACTATTTATTAGAAGCTTCAGAGGCCTTAGTAGTAGCGATGTTGGCGAATGAAAGCCAGGCCGAATTCTAAGTAGTTTTAGCTAATTTCACAAGCTAGGTCGCTAAGATAGCGGAGGTTATTAGAAGGGTTGCTAAAAGTTTAACTTGGATTTTAGTCTTAGCCTAGACTTCGACTTTCCAAATAGTATATTCGAGGTTATTAATTTGAAATACTAATTAGTTTGTAACCTTCTTAACTTTATCGAATTCGATATAGTCGTGGAAAACCTCAATTAAATCTAGTATTTTTTTTTTTTTATTCATTTTAACAACCTATATAAGTTTAAGATTATAGTAGGTTGGCTAGCGGCTAACCCGCTAGCAGCTAGATATATATAGTGTTTTAAGTATATATAATATTATATATAATAAAGAGATACTAAAGGTCTAACCTTGGTTAAAGAAATAATAATAAAATAACAATAATAATATTTTAAATCTAAACTCTAACCTATAATATTAAAGAAAGTATTAAGCTAAATTAGCTTAATTATATAATATTAAGATAGTATTAAATATTTAAATATCTAAATATTGTATATTAAACTAGTATTAAACTTAGTAGTAACAATTTGATAATTTAATTTGATTAGTAAGCAATTTAGAGGTTAGGTAACTAGGTTAGGTGATATTTCTAAGTACAGATCTTAGTCTCTTTAAGGAATTTAAAAGTAGCTTCGATACTAGACTTAGTATCTAATAAAAGAAGGAGACTAAGATAGTATATATTAAAGGAGTTTTTAAACTTTATCCAAACGTTAGCAAGTAAGCGACAACTAATAAGAAGATATTTAAAAGTCTCCTTTTTACTACATTTACACTTGTTATCGTTAGTCAAGCTAAGTCGATGTATATAAACTTTGATATAGTTATAGCCTATCTTTAATTAATAAAAGGTATTAATTGTAGCTCGCTTGATCTTAAAGAGGATTATTAGTTTAGATCTAAAAGCTAATTTGTAAGTTGAAATATAATTAGTCTTGAAGTCGATATGTTTAAACTTAGGTTTAGCTTGGTTTAATACTAATTCCTATTTCTAGATCTTGATTCTTTTAATGCTAGCGTCTAGATAAGCGAAGCTAGTTATATAAAAGTCTAGTTTTTCGCTAATATCTACTTTAGCTAACTTATCTACTATTTCATTCCTATTAACGTTGTAGTAGTTGGAGATCCAAGTTAATTTGATATTAACACCTTTATTAACTATTTAAGTGTTAGCATTATATATCCTTATTAATTGCTCTTAGCCTAAATTATTATTCAGTGATTGAAGCCTAAATAAAACAGTTTAATTATTACTATAGACTGTGTATTCTTAGTTTAACTAAGCTAGTTAACTAGTTAATTTGATAGTTTAAATAATCTCTTCTAATTCACTATTATAAACTAGCTAATTTAAGTTGATATTCTATTTATACACTCGAATTAACTTTTAATTAGTATCTAGAAGAGCTAGTCCAACCTCTATTCTAGTCTTAGTTTACAATTAGAACCTGTTAATATAAAAGAAGTATTGATTATAAGCTTGTATTAACGCTAAGTCCTAATAGTTCAGAGCTTTATCTTTTTTAGAAAGGCGACTAATTTAGATATTAAAGAGGCTAGCAGGGGTTTAAGGGAGGAATTTGAATAGCTATATTAGTTCCAAGCTAATTATATCAACTAGCGAGTATATTAACTATCTAATTTAATCGATTTGAGTTAGCTTTAGTTTTAGCTTTGATTTAGACTTCTTAATCTATAGTAAAGCTAGTTAGTCGCTGTTTAAGCTTATAATATCTTGGTGGTTATTATAATAGTCTTGATATCTCTTTTAAAAAAGCTTATAAATAAGATAGCTTTTTAAAAGTTTAAGAGATCGAAAAGTATATTAGTAGATTATAGTATTTAAACGAATATTAAAGGAGACTAACACAGCTTCAATGTTTATAGCCAAAGCTAGACTAGTTTTAAATACTTTTAATATCTTCTAAAGAGTGAGATTTTAAAAGCTACGAAGTTAGCTATTAAAATTAGTTTATCCTTTATATTAAATTAAAAAGCTGTAGTCTAAGATGCTAGTGATATAAGCGACGTATAGCTAGTATATAGCGAAAAGAAATAAACTGGTTTGAATATTAGTTAGTCGACTAATTCGAAAGAAAGCTAATTTAGTTTAACTAATTCGAATTAAAACGTGATTTTTATATTTTAGTATATTGTCGAATCAAATCTTTAACCACCTTACTAGCTTGGAGGAGTGTATAACTTGTTAGTCCAGCAATTTAACCGAATTAGTCGCTAATTATTTAGAAAAGAAATAGATTAGCTCGGTCTTTCTAAAGTCAAACTCGATATTATTCATTATTTCAAGAGTGTATAACTTATTAGCCTCTCTTTCCAAAGTCTCACAGTTCTTCTTTAGGCTAGTAGAGTTAGCAGCTAACGTGATATCATCTATATAACTTCAAATTAAATAGTTAATAGTCGGGAAAAGATTCCTAATATAAATCAAGAATAAAATCGAACTAATCAGGCTACTTTGAGAAATTCCAATATTAATAAGTTTAAAAGACTTAATTTGATTATCGAAAGCTAATCTCAACTATCTAGCTTCTAGGAAGTAGCTAACCTAAGTTATAAAACTAAGTAGAAGTTTTAACTCTTTTAAAATAGTAAGTAATCGGTTCTTGGATATATAATCGAAAGTCTCTTTGATGTCGAGAAATAAGACTAATATTTTAAACTTATTTATATAATCTCCCTCGATTTTATTCGCTAACAACAGCGCTATATCGACTACAGACTTTTTTAACCTACTTCTAATTTAAGAGTTGTGTAGTAGAGTGCTAGTCTCAGTTAAATAGCCTAATCTCTTTGCTAATATCCTCTCATTAACCTTCCCAAGGTAGTTCAACAACGATATCACTTTATAAGCTTTTAAGATTAAATAGTTAAGCTTTTTTAACTTCTTAAAAATAGCTTCTATTACTTGGCGCCAGCAGGTCGGATGGTAGCCGAAGTTGATAAAGAGGTTGAAGACCTTATAAAATAAGTTAAGAATAGCTTAATAAGCTTTATTGATAATTTCCTAGCTAATTCCATCTAGCCCCGGAGTTTTTCCTTTAATTTTCGTTGAACAAACTCTTTCTAGCTCGCTAGCGGTTAGCTCCGGCCAGGTATCGACTTTATAAGAATCCTAAGTAGGACTAGTCGAGATTGGAGGCTCTGGGAACAAGGTAGCTCTCAAAATAGCTGCTTTTCTATTGAAAGTTGATTAGTTTAAAATCGAGGGTAGTTGGCGACTTGAGTAGCTTTTAGTATAATTAAAAGCTTTAAAAATTGACTTCGGGTCTTTTATCTTCAAGAAGGTATTTTAGTGGCTTCGTTTAATATACTTAATAGCTAAAAAGTAGAGGTTTTTAACTAAATTATAGCTTTGACTTTAACCTTCACTTCTTTATACTCTTAGCATCGATTTCCATAATTCCTTTAGCTTAGGGGTCCACTAAGGCTTGGCTCTCAGCTTAGGCTTCATTCTCGAAATCGTACTAGTCGCCGCTAGCCCGATTAGTCGCGTTAGTTTAGAAGAGATATTCTTAAAATAGATCACACTCGACACTTCGAAGTTTAACTCGGTTCTCATGACTTTTAAGAGGTCCTGATTGAGTACTAGGCTCTTCTTAGCTAAGTCAACTAGCTTATTTTTAAACAAGTCCCAATTAGCCTTCTTAGTATCAAAGAATTGAAGTAGGTTTAAGTAACTTTGATTTAACTTCAAATTCTTGATTATAAAGAAGATCAGACAGTGATCTAAGCTTAAGCTATCTAGCACTTGCCAGTTATCTATACACCTCACTATCTTTGAAATAACAAGTATCAGATCTAAGACTGAAAAGCTAGAACCTCGAAAGAAGGTTTTAACCTCAATTTTATTTAAAAGTTCAAAGTTATTATCTTCAATCTAGCTGACTAATCGGGTTCCAGCTTGAGTGTTAGCTGCTAAGAAGTCCCACTAAAGGTGATAAGCATTGAAATCCTCTAAAATAAGCGAATTAATCGAGATAGCTTTTAAAAACAAGCTTCTTTCAACTATTTTAGACTTCTCGCTTTCTAACTAGCTAGTCTCGTTGTAGATATTAACTATTTCAAGTATATTACTTCCCTGACTTAATCGGACTATTAATAAGTTCGAATCTAAATTATTCGATACTAATATTACTCTAATCTCGAGAACTTTTAAAGTGTATATCAAGGTTCGAGGCTTGAATTCGCAGGTTAGCGCTAGGAGCTGATTGAAGCTAGAGTGGGATATAGATCGACTCTGAAAGTAGTTTTAGTTCTCAGTTATAATCTAAAGCTTTTAGATTATTAATAAATCAATTTTTAAGTTGATAGTAAGTTAAAGAGTTACTTCAATTCCTAATAAACTTTTGTTAAGATTCACTTATAATACCTAGATATTCTAGCTATTTATAAGCTAGTAATAACCCTTTTTGTTATCTTATATATCTCACACAATTTCGAATCACTGATATAAGATTAAGAGCAGTTATAGTATTTAAGAGCTAAGTAAAAATAAACTTTTCTATAGATACTACAAACATTGTAGAAATATTAAGAGGTTAAGTAAGGTTTTGTATATAGACTACACTTAGCTTGGCGTCGGCAAAATTGAGTTATATACTCAAATCCTTAACACTTAATATACTAAATTAACTTTATTATATTTAGTAATTTCTTAGCTTTAATTAATATTCTCGTAATATAAACTTAGTTCCTTATATATCTTTCAACCTTCTTACTAGTTTTAAAAGAGATTACTACTAATCCGGCTTATTTAACTATACGATTAACTTTTAAAAAAAGTTAATAAGAAGTTCTAATTAGTTTGAAGTTAAAAGAGGAATTAAAAGTCTTTATTTCTTTTAAAACTAGTTTTATACTTTCAAAAGTGTTAAAGTCGCTTATAAGAATCTTATATAATACTACTTTATACTAAGATTCATCCTTTTAAATAGTCTTAAAATTAATAAGATTTTTCTAATTATCAAGCTTTTCAATTAGAAAATCAGTAATATAAAAGAGTGTAGTAATAAGGACTAAGTTCTTCTTATTAACAGCGCTAGTGATAACTGAGATAACCAAGCTTTTAACCTCTTTAACTTTAAAAACTTTATTTATCGAGTTGCGAATAAGAAGAGTTGAAAAGAGGGCTAGAACGTTGCAAATTAGAATAAATCGATTTTATAATTTAAATTTAGTTTAAAGCTTAGCTTTGAGTTTAACAGTTTTCCATTTAAAGGCTTTAAGAGCTTCAGTAACAACGATATTAGTGAAGGTAGTCTAAGTCGAATTTTAAATAATTTTCATTACTTTTAGTATTAGCTAAGTCTTCGAAATAGCGGAGGTTACTAGGAAGGTTACTAGAAGTATAGTCTTTATAGTCTTTAATTGAAAAAGTTTAAAAGCTTAAGCTTCAACCTAGTAAGTAGTATACTTCAAATTATTAATTTAAAAGACTAATTAATTAGTAACCTTTTTAACCTTTCCAAATTCGATATAGTCTCTAAAAACTTCGATTAAATCTAAGATTTAAATCTATTTAACTTAGGAATCAATTATTATATAAGCTTTAATTAAAAGGTTTCGAGCTTTTAAAATTAGCTTATTTGAAAGGTTGTTAGTAGAAGCTTAAAGAGAGTTAAACTTCGAGACTTTATTAGTTTATTTCGAAGTAAAGAGGTTGTTTTATTTTGAAAGATAGAGTGGAATTCTACTAAAACTAGTAATTGTATTAAGAGTAAGTCTTGTAAGAAGGTCCGAGTTTAAAATATTGAAGAGGCTAAATAAGTTAATATTAAGATAGAATCGAAGAGTTGCTAGAAGTAACAACGAGGTAATAATATTTATAGTAGTATTTGCAATAAGGAGACTAGATCTAATAACTGTAGCTGCTAAGAAGGTAGTTAAAAAGAAGTTAGTTTAAGTGATATCCTAATTATTAGTTGAGGTTAAAGAAGTAGCTATTTTAAATACCTTCAATATCGAAGTCGATATCTCACCCTTTAAGAAGTGTATTGATACTAGGAAAGCTCTCACAGACTTTTAAACAACCTCTTTATTAATTTCTAGAATTTAATTCTTTAATACTATCTTAATATCATCTTAAATCCGCGATTTAAGCTTAATATTATCTTAATATCAAGATATCTAGAAGTACTAGAAGTGATAGCAACAGCGATATCTTAGATGCTAGAAAGTGTATTAAAGTGCAAATAGATTTATTTAGTTCGCGAATATATATTGAAGCTAGCTATATCTTTTTTATTAATGATTTTTATTAGATTTGTTGATTTTTTAATATTTTTTGTGATTTTTAATATTTTCAATGAAAAATTTGTAAATATAAGGTAAAAATCCGTAAAATCGGCGGCGACGACGATATCTCGATAGCGCTAAGTTGTACAATAAAGCCGATTACTTTATTAAATCCGTTGTACTATAATTGACAAGTGTATCAAAGAAACAGATCGATTTGAATAATATAAATCCAGTATTTAAGTCTGCTTATCGCGGGACTCAATCATAGTATAAGCTTTGATTAATAAGTCCCAGGCTTCCAAGATTAGCTTATTAGCTAAGTCATTAGTAGCGGCTTAAAGGGGGTTAGATTTCAAGACTTTATTAATCCCTTCCGAAGTAAAAGGGTTGGTTCGTTTAAGAAGGCGGAAAGGGATTCTGCCGAGTCCAATAGTAGTTCCAAGGGTGGGTCCAGCGAGAGGGTCCGAGCTTATAGCGTCTGAGAGGCTAGATAAGTCAATATTAGAGTTAAATCGGAGGGTGGCAGGAAGGGTCGGCGACGTAGTAATATCTATATTATCCGGCATAGCTAGCGGGCTTGACCGGATCGCAGTGACAGCTAAAGAAAAGAAAGAAATCGAGTTTTGATTAGTAAGTGTTAAAAGGTCCATTCTGGGATCCGGCGACAACAAACCACTTGTATAGGTCTTATAAGGTTTAGGCAAATGCCCTTAGCCTTTAGACACGCTCCTAGCCCTTAATCCCTTCAATTATTCTCAATTCGCCGAGTTGTACTTAATATCGAAGTCTTAATATCGGCGGTTCAAACCGCTGAAGTCGATGTCTAGAAGTGCTGAAAGTGGCGGCGACGACGATATCTCGGGAACCATAGGTCGTACCGGTATACTGGTTGCTTTATTAAGTCTACAAAGTCTTATTAAGTCTTAATAAGACTTATTTAGATGGTTTTTGATAATTTTTGATGATTTTATTGATGTTTTTGGATTTTTGAAAATTTTACAATATAAAGTAAAAATCGCGACTTTCAGCGGCGACGACGATATCTCTGCGGCGCCGGGTTGTACAATGAAGCCGATAGCTTTATTGGATCCGCCGGGTTGTAATTAGTCGTTACCAATAAAGATCGGATGGATTTCGATAAAAGTACGCGTTTTTTCGATTCTCGAGTATTGTCTATGACTCTTGTGTAGCGGTTAATCCGCTAGCAGCTAGGTGTATATATAAATAAAGGCTAAGTACATGCAATGTTATATATAATAAGTGATATTGAGGGTCTAGCCCTAATAAAGGAAATAACAATAAAACAATAAGAACAATAAAACTCCAAATCCGATTTTCACAGCATTAAAGAAAACATTAAGCCAAATAAGCCAATTGTACAACATTAAGACAGCATTAAGCTTAATATCGGATTTTGAGCTGATATTAAGCTTAATGTCGGATTTTAAGGTGATATTAGGCTGACATTAAGGAAAATGACAATTTGAGGGTCCAATTTAATCAGCTGACAAGTCAGGTGATATATTCCAGTCCGAATACCAAAGTTCTTTTTGTTGCCCTATATACTTCATATAGCTTTGAGTTGCTAGCGTGGGATTGAGAGCAGTTAGTACACTTTAGTGCTAAGTGTGAACAGACTTTGCCGCGGGTACTGCAGACGCTGCAGGAGTACTAGGAGGTCACGTGCGGCTCGGCGTATAAACCGCACTTAGCTTGACGCTTGCAGAATTAGGTCGTATAACCAAACCCTTGATACTTAAGATATTGGGTGGACTTAGCTACACTAAGCAGCTTCTCAGCTTTGACTGAGATTCCGGCGATATAAACCCGGTTCCTTATACACCTGTCCACTTCTTCGCTAGTCTTAAATAAGACTACGACTGATCTAGCTCTCTTAGCTGCCCGGTTAGCTTCTGAGGACAGCCAATAAAGGGTACCGATTAGTTTAAGGTTCAAGCTTGAGTTAAAGGTTTTAAGCTCTTCCAAGACTAATTCTATGCTTTCCGGGGTGTTAAAGTCGGCGGTAGGAATCCTATAAAGTACTACTTTATACCAAAGTTCGTCTTTTTAAATTGATTTAAAATTAATTAAATTCTTTCAGATATTCAGCTTTTCGATTAAGAAATCAGTAGTGTACAGCGGGGTAATTGTTATAATAAGGTTCTTCTTATTAGTCGTGCTAGTAATAGCCAACACAATAAAGCCTTTAACTCCTTTAGCCTCAAAAGCCTTATTAATCGAGTTGCGAACTGAAAGAGCGGAAAAAAGTGACGAAGTGTTACGAATCAAGATAAGACGATTTGAAGGCTTTGGTTTAGGTTGCTGCTTAGACTTAGCTTTAGCCTAGACTATATACTATTCATTAGAAGCCTCAGGGGCCCTAGCAGCAGCGATGTTGGCGAATAAGAGCCTAGCCAGCGCGGGCTGGGTCGCTGAGACAGCGAGGGTCACCAGAAGGGTCGCCGAAAGCTTGGTTTGAATCTTAGTCTTAGCTTAGGCTTCGACCTTCCAAGTAGTATAACTAGCTTATCCTTCTTCGCTGTACACTAACTATATATCGCTTATATTATTAGTATCTTAGACTACAGCTCCTTGATTTGATATAAAGAACAAACTAACTTTAAAAGTCAACTTCGCAGCTTTTAAAACCTCGCTCTTCGAAAGATACTAAGGGTATTTAAGATTAGTCCCACTCTAGCTATGAATATTGAAACTGTAATTCACACTCAAGAATCGAAAAAACATATACTTTTATCGAAATCCATCCGATCTTCATTGGAAACGACTAATTACGACCCGGCGGATTCAATAAAGCTATCGGCTTTATTGTACGGCCCGGCGCCATTGAGATATCGTCGTCGCCGCCGAAAGTCGCGATTTTTACCCTACATCGAAGAATTTTCATCGAAATCCAAAAATCCAAAAACATTAATAAAACACTTAAAACCTATCAAAAATATCTCAAATAAGTCTTATTAAGACTTAATAAGACTTCGCGGACTTACTAGTCTAACTCGCACGCTGGTACGACCCTCGGTTCCCAAGATATCGTCGCCGCCACCTAAATCCGGCACTTCCAAACTTTGACTTCAGCTGTCTAAACCGCCGACATTAAGGCTTTGATATTAAGCACAACTCGGCGAATTGCGAATAATTGAAGGGATTAAGACACAACGAACTTTCATTGAAAAAAGACGAATTCTTATTCAAATCGACTCAATCTTTCAATACTCTTGTTAATTACAATACGGCGGATTCAATAAAGCAATCAGCTTTATTGTACAACTCGGCGCTATTGAGATATCGTCGTCGCCGCCGATTTCGCGATATTTTACCTTACATTGCAAATTTTCACTGAAAAACCTCAAAACACAAAAACATTAAAAAATCAATTAAAAATTATTAAAAACATCACTATTAAGTCTTATTAAGACTTAATAAGACTTCGCAGACTTAATAGTCTAAACCGCACCTTGATACAACCCCCCCTTCCCGAGATATCGTCGTCGCCGCCACTTTTAGTACTTTCGAACAATCTAATATTAAGACGATATTAAGTATAAATCGCGGATTTAAGATAATATTAAGATAATATTAAGGAATTAAGTTTTGGGAATCGATAAAGAGGTTGTTTAAGAGCTTGCAAGAGCTTTTCTAATATCAATATACTTCTTAGAGGGTGAGATATCGACTTTAATATTAAGGATATCTAAAATAGCTACCTCTTCGACCTCAACTAATAATTGGAATATCATCTAAACTAGCTCCTTCTTAACTACCTCCTTAGTAGCTATAGCTATTAAATCTAGCCCCCTTATTACAAACAATATTATAGATATTACTACCTTGCTATCGCTTCTAGCGACCCTTTGATTTCATCTTAATATTAACTTATTTAGCCTTTCTAATATTTTAAACTTAAACCTCCTTATAAAACTTACATCTAATACAATTACTAGCCTCAGTAGAATTCCACTCCACCTTCTTAAACAAAACAACTTCTTTACTTTAAACTAAATTAATAAAGTTTTAAAGTCTAACTCTCTTCAGACCTTTACTAATAATTTTTCAAATAAACTAATTTTAAAAACTTAAGACTTTTTAATTAAGACTTATACAATAATTGATTTCTAAGCTAAATAGACTTAAATCTTAGATTTAATCGAAGTCTTCAAAGACTATATCGAAATTAGAAAAGTTAAAAAGGTTACTAACTAATTAGCTTCTTAAATTAATAATCTGAAGTATACTACTTACTAGGTTGAAGCCTAAGTCTCTAAGCCCTCCTAGTTAAAGACTATAAAGACTATACTTTCAACAACTCTCCTAATAACTCTCGTTATCTCGAAAACTTAGCTAGTGCTAAAAGTGACGAAAATTATATAAAATCCGACCTAAGCTACCTTCGCTAATATTACTGTTACTGAAGCCTTTGAAGCCTTTGAATAGAAGATTGTAAAGCCTAAAGCTAAGCTCTAGATTAAGTTTAAACTACAAAATCGACTTATTCTAATTTATAATATTTTAACTTTCTTTTCCACTCTTTATATTTACAACTTGATAAATAAGGCTTTTAAAGTTAAAAGAGTTAAAGGCTTAGTTATCTCGGCTATTACTAACACTACTAACAAGAAAAACTTAGTCTTAATTATACACCTCCTTTTATCACTGATTTTTTAATTGAGAAGCTCGATATTTGGAAAAATCTTATTAATTTTAAGACTAGTTAAAAGAATAAACTTTAGTATAAAGTAGTATTATATAGAATCTCTATAAACGACTTTAATACTCTTAAAAACATAA
This sequence comes from Clarireedia monteithiana, assembly GCA_026226035.1. Classification (NCBI taxonomy): domain Eukaryota; kingdom Fungi; phylum Ascomycota; class Leotiomycetes; order Helotiales; family Rutstroemiaceae; genus Clarireedia; species Clarireedia monteithiana. Next base: position 19,544 of record JANHAD010000367.1, read on the forward strand.
GACTAATCTTAAAAGAAATAAAGATTTTCAATTTCTCTTTTAACTTTAAACTAATTAGAACTTCTTATTAGCTCTTCTTAGAAGTTAATCGTGTAGCTAAGCGAGCCGGATCAGTAGTAGTCTCTTTTAAGACTAGTAAGGAGGTTGAAAGGTGTATAAGGAACCGGGTTTATATCGCGGGAATATCAGTCAAAGCTGAGAAATTGCTAAGTGTAGCAAAGTCAACTCAGTGTACTAAGTGCCAGGGATTCGGGCACGTGACCCAATTTTGCCGACGCCAAGCTAAGTGTAGCCTATGTGCGGAGCCTCACTCGACCTCTCAACACTCCTGCAGCATCTGCAGCACTCGCGGAAAAGCTTGTTCTCACTTAGCTTTAAAGTGCTACAACTGCTCCCAACCTCACGCCAGCGACTCTAAATCGTGTGAGGTGTATAAGGCTACGAAGAGACTTAATATAAGTCTATGAATAGCCAGGACATCCGGGTATTACAGGTGAATCTCAATAAAAGTTCACCGAGAACTGAAGCGGCTCTCCA
>JANHAD010000368.1:0-19657 GCA_026226035.1 Clarireedia monteithiana
CCTCATCCTCACCCACTCTCCTCACTTCTCCCGTCATTTTCCCTCCCTCCCCCCCCCCCCCCCCCCCCCCCCCCCCCCCCCCCCCAACCCCCCCCCCCCCCCCCCCCCCAAAAAAAAAACCGCCCCCAAAACCAACCTTATAAAAATTAAACACCAAATCCAGCTCACACACGTTCCCAAAAAAGCTATCCAGCACCTCGACAAAGAAGTGGATCGCCTCGAGATACGCCAGCTCGTTATCGTTGGCGTCGACGCACGCGCAGAAGAACAGCCCCGCGTACCGCCGATACACAATCTTGTTGTTGCGGAACTCGACAAAGTTGGATTGGTATTTTTGGTCGCGCGGCGCCACCAGCCGATGCACCTATATCATATGGATTGGCGTGTGAGACTGGGGAAGGGAGCACCCGGATTGGTCCAAAGGAGAAGGAAATATGTATATAAAATTGCGTGACTTACCTCGCCCTTGAGCTTGATTTTCTCCTCGTCGTTGTACGGAGCGTACCATTTCGCAAGACGGGTTTTGCCTCTGAAGGTATGGTTAGCGGATGGATGCATGGGATGGAGGTTGGACGCAGTCATGCGATTGGGATGGGAGCAGGTAAACTGACTGTCTGTTCTGTATTAGGATGAAGGAGAGAACCATTGTGAATATGCGCTGAAGGGAATTGGGAAAGCTGCGAGATCAGATCCGGGCTAAAGTAAGGAGATGTCGATGTCGATGTCGAGGTTAAAATATTACGGTGGCCGAAAATAGTGTGCACTTCCGGGGATCTCATTTTGGTGAACAATAATAACGCTAATGGCAATAATGATTTCGGGTCGCTACTCTAGAAACAAACAACCTATTTCTACATTTTGATAACCAGGTACAGCTGTTCAGCCTCTATACAAAACTTCTGATCATAGCAATGCTTCATGTGTGCGCTACAGTACAATGGCCATATAATCTACTTCCCAGAAGAGTTCTCTTCTTCGTGAAGTGATTTTCTAATACGTTTTCTATCTTTCTTCTTTCGGTCTTGTCCTGTATAAGTTGTGGATGAATTACGCAACAGCTTACGAGCTATCTTCACCCGAGCAAGCTCAGGTATGTCCTTTAATTTCATCTGCTTCATTGGCCATTCCATGATATCATTCTTTCCATATTTTGGTTGTTGGCATTCTTCCCATAGGATCGAGCGATCCCGGTCGGTACGTTCCTTCGCAGCGATATAGCATGCATGCGCGAGGAAATCGATTCCGTATTCAATAGCGTCCTCGTCGCCGCTTTCTTTACTTACGATGTCCTGGATGTCAATCACATCTTCGAATTGATTGAAAACCTCGTGTCCGACGATCGTCAGATAATGCTTCGCTCGAGGTCTGTAGTGCTCCTCTGAGGCGCGCTTGATGGTTATGTTGAACTCCTTTTGGGCGTCCGCCAATGCGTTGATTTGGCTTGCAATCTGGAGCACCTTTGTTGTATATTTCTGAGTCATCGTCTTTGCTTTACTCTCCCAGTACTTCGAATCCCAGCCAGGGTCAGCAAATCCATCTGGTAACATCTGCTTCGCGAATTCCGGAGTGCATTGATGCCACATCAGATATTGGGTCGCCCATATCTTGGTTAAGACTCTTTCTATTCTTCTGTCTAGCAATTCTCCCACTTCGCCAAGTTTATCTGTATCCTGTGCTGGCGCTGGTTTATCGCCCGAATTTGGCAGGCTGAGTTGAGGCGCGTTGACATCCATAGGATCATCTTTAATGGCATCAAACAACTCCCGTGGAACCTTGGTGGCCGTCCACTTGCGATTCTGGTGGTCATAAACCTGGATACGATATTTCTGTGATCCATGTTCTACGAGTGAGTAGTCCACCGTACTATCACCATTGAATGGTCGAAGCTCGTGGGTGGGGGCTACACTGACTTCCTTCTGGAGCTTTATTTCCTGTGAAGTGAGATCCTGTGCAGTGTGATGCTGTTGGGCGTGTTCCTGTTGAGTGTGTTTCTGTGGACTGTTTTCAAATCTCTGCATTGAGTTTCGGGGATCTGCACGATCCAAGATACTGACTATTTTAGCCCTGAGCTTATCTGCTATTGTGTTCCCGATTTGCCTCAACTGTATTATCTTTTCCTGCTCTTGTCTGGACATATCAGCGATACCATTCTGCTGTGATTGAAGCGTCTGGGCACGATTCGAACCAGCGATCTTCTGGGCCGCGCCAGACGAATCTCGGATTTCCTGCGGAGAGCCTTGATGTCCCCGCTTCAAGTTTCGGCCTCGAGAGAGCTCCAACATCGTATAAGCTGCCTCATTGCGCTCTTCATGTGCTATTCTCAACTTCTCTAGGGACTCTAATACCCACTGCAGCGTTGACATCGAAGATTCTACTTTCCTCGTTAGCTCGTTCATCAACTCTGATGAGTTTCCTTGCTCTGTCTTCGCCAGGTAATCGTCCTCCGACCCGATCGCCAAGTCCCTATCGCATTTGTTGTTTCCATTCCCTCCGGTTGACGACATTGTAGCTTGGCGTATGGATGATTCTTGACGGGAACAGAAAGTGTTACGAGGTTTCCAGGCGAGTAATTAATTGACTTTTGACTATCGCAATATCAGCTTTTCCTTCTTAGAACACACCAAATCATTGAACCGGCAAACGAACTTTGGAATCGAATGAAAGACTGGTAATTACAGTCCCAAAAGCTATTGCAGCTGCTAAGATGCTAGGATGAGATATCCCCCAAAAAATCTCTCTCTCTCCGTCTCGTGGGTGTGGTGGTAACTTCTATATGAAAGAATAGACACTTTGTTTTTCTTTTTCCCGTTGTTTCTTGTGTTCAAAGAGAATCAGAACAGAAAGGCTAAGATGAGGTATCCAAAAACTCGTCTCCTTGTCTCGTTTGTGTGATAGTTCCTATATGAAAGAAGAGATACGTCGTTGTTGTTGTTGTTATTGTTGTTTTATTTATTTTTCCCCCCCGCTGTTTTCTTGGGTTGAAAGAGTATCAGAACTGAAAGAATGGCATCAGGTGGGTGGGTGGCATAGCAACAAATATCGTCCTACGCAGATGGGAAGGAGCAAGTCCCAAGCAGGCATGCATGCACGATGGAAGTCACGAGACAGGACTACAGAATAACTTTCCATATTGATGATGGTGGAGAATCAATGGCATGCATGCTCATCAACTCTTTCCGCTTCTCCCTTCTCCCTTGTGCCTGCTTTCCGACATCATCATAGGCACTTCACATCTCTAACAGTGACGATATCGCGAACAGTTTCTTTGTACTAAGTAAAAATGTCCCAATCCTCAACGTACGAGACAGCTCCACGAGACACCGCAGTTTGTTTTTCTCGACAGATATTCATTCCACTTTTATACATCCCATCACATCCCGCATCTATCCATGGACCATCCCATAAAAACACTTACTCTTCCAAACTAAATAGAAACTCCTCGCAACATCTTCCACAAGGAAAACACACTCGCTCCTTGGGCTATATTTACAGTGAGTATCATGCAGCTCGACTTAACTTACTGAAATCTGGGCTGAACAAAGGCAACTGAGCCGAGCTCAAACAAACATACTTACTTTACTTTTACTCCATGTAAGTCGGTTGTTTGTCGATGTTCGCGGTGCGTTGTATATGTATAGACGTACGAGTACGCGGCGTGGGTGGATGGCTAGAGGTATATTGCGCGTGGGAGTTTGGTGCAAGCGCAGGCGGATAACTTGAGGGGGAGAAAGGTTGAAAGGGGCGAAGGGGGTAATAAGATCAGTGAAGAGAAGGCGGAGAGGGAGATGGGATCTGAGTATAGGGATTCTGGGACGAGTAGCGTTGAGATAGCGGAAGCGTTTAGGATACTGTTGTGTAGGGATCGCAAGTTGTGGGGTGAGTTGAGGGGAGAAGTCCCTGGTGGAAGCTGTGCAGAGTTGCGATTTGACCCGCGGTTCAGATACACTTACTGAATAAGTAAATGACTGATAGTAGAAGAGGGGGGAAACGTGTTCGATCGTCCCAAATATCAGGACTGACAATGTAAAGGATGTCTCACGTGATAATCATGTGATTGTATCAAAGTACACACTTGCGCACATCTCAGTCCACAACAATGCGCTTACACGCCACCGTATCGACCATTTAAGTTGGCTTGGAAATTTACCATCTGAAAGTTTGCAAATCGGCCGCCGCTTGGCGACCGCCAATGAATCACTCCCCTCCGCCCAGCTGAGCGCTTAGAGCAATCCTTCCCATCCCAGATCAATCCTCGTGCTCATCAAAACTTACCCTCCAAGCAGCTTTACGGTCAAGAGCCAGGTCGGCACCGAGAGTCTTGGCTCTGAAGCTGACCGGGATAATCTCAATTCGCTCAGGACCTGCGTGGCTGATGATATTTTAGAGTCGTTCATTCGTGGAGGCTGGTGCTCACACAGGAGAGATCGGTCAATGATAGGGCTCTTTCTTATTGCGATGTCATAACGTACGCGGTGCGAATACGCTGTCGGCGGTCGGAGCCTGTAGGTACCAACAGTAGGAGAGCAGAGTTGGCCAGTACATAATGCTGAGCAGAAGTAGGAAATGTTATTGTTCATCCATTCATTCACTTTCCTCTCCCATTGACATGCATTTTTGCGAAACACTTTAGCCTCCCACCTTAAACCCAGAGAACCATCCAATGCTTTTTCGCACACTACTCTTCGCTACTCTTTCTAGCTACGCATTTGCGGCAGCTATCTCTGAACGTGCACAAGCCAGTGCGTGTTCGTCGTGTATTGTACCATCGAACGCCACGGATGGAACCACGACGTCGTTAAGCTCAACAAGCAGCAGTGCTTCTACAACGAGTACGACCGCGACGACATTGACCATGACGGCCACGGAAACATCAGGAACATGGGCAGCGAATTTCCAGGCTAGCGCTACCGCAGCTTCAGCGACTTGCGGGCAATTTCGTGTTCCCAGTGCTGCGACAACTCTCGCTCTCGGTTACTTGAAGACCAATTGCAACAAGGCAGTTATACCGCCAGGTGGTTATTGTTCTGCGGCCAGCGCTGAAGCAGGTGGCATCAATGGTGTTACGTCGAGCAACACCGAAGGGACATATGCGTTTCTTTGTAATCTTGGTAGCTTACCTATGACTGCGCAAACACTGGATCAGGATGGCGATCCGAGTTCTATCTATCAAGATAGTCAGAGCAAGACGTTATATTATTCCATCCTGGAGCAAAAATGTCCGGGAGCGCCGGCGGCTTTGTCGATATCTGGACAGTGGCTGTATGGATATGTTGATTGGGCGTCAGCAAGGAATATTGGTGTGGATAAATTGTGCTCGTTTCCTTTTGCAGATGTGCGAGGATATCCTACATAGCGGGAGTGAGTGATGGATGGAATTTTTTTGGCGTTGTGATTGATGGATTTCGTTTGCTTTCTGGATATCCATTTTGTGTTATAAAACCAATCTTAGCTTGAATAATGGAGACTGTGTACTTGTAGAGTCGTTGGTCCGGTAATTATATCGACTGTTTGTATTGTTTTGTGTTAGCTTTATCATCGCCGCTGAGAGTTTGATGTGGTGAAATAGTCTTATTCTTTAGCTGGTGCAGTTGGTGCAGTGCGAGCTGAAGAGGATGTGCACGTAGTAGAAATCTCGATGAGCTTTTGGGCTGGATTTCGTGATTTTGGGAATAGAATGCCTTTTCGGTGTTGGATCTTGGGTGCGACAAGGATAAAGTGACGCAGTGCGCACTGTGCTTCACATTTTTCCCTCACAACCCCCCACCGCACTACGTTTGCTTGCTGTCTCTTTGGATAAGACAGCTGTCGAGCTGCGCGAAGAACGAAAGGATAGCTGTAGCAAGAGTTGAGAGAGAGGTGGCCCTTGGGATGGGAAGAAGAGTCATCGGCACAAGCACATCGATTGTTTGTGTCGGCGTCGTTGTTGCTATCAGCAGCGATTGCAGATACGGCAGAGGATTTTATCCGAAGACGAGAATCACATGCAAAATCCAAAGCCAAAGCCAAAAAAGCCAATTGTGGGTGTCGGGTAAGGGCAAGGGTAAGGGTGCTCGGGGTGCCCTTTGGTACTACAGTATAGTAGTGGTGGAAATGCAAAGACAAGATTAGAAACATGCGATAAGAGAGCTCCACCACCAAATTATGCACATGCCGCACTCGTAAAGTGAGCTCGATTCAACACAGTCAGTCAGTCGTTTGTGAGGATATAAATCACACCAGTAAGGAGGGCGAAGTGAAGAGGTGAAGAGGTGAAGAGGGGAACGAGCGGAAGACTTCTGGGCGAAAAGAAGAACAGAAAAGAGCACGGCCGTAGTCGTCGTAAGTTATGAGAAAACTTGGAATACAGTAACAGAGCTGCAGTCTGCAGTCTGCTCGTCTCCCGTCGCTTCTGCTAACCCAACACGCTACTTCGTACGCAGTAAGTGGCCGGTCTAGAGTGCAAGTGGACAAAGCGTGGCGTCGGTTGACGTTGTTTGATGGTCGAGGTGATGACGTGACGCCACAAAAGATTTCACCCGGATCGCCCATTGCACCAGATTACATAGCTCACAGTCCGTAGTCCAGCCTCACACAATCATGAGAGGGCACCGAGGGCACCGAGGGCAAACCTAGCACACCAAGAACCGGATTTCCCACAGGTTGCTCGCGTGCCTGATCAACTCGCTAAACCCAGTTTATCTCGGAATCACCGTCCAAAGCTCCAAGTTACATAAAACCAAAAGAATTTCATAAATCCGCGTGTACCAATTGCCAACTGCCAGCCCAACCCACACTCACTGCTCTCTCCCCCCCCAAAATCCCACATCTCGCAAGTGCAACTGTTCAAAAGGATTTCTTCTCCCCCATTAACTTAGCATCCATCCATCCATCCATCCATCCTTCCCCCCCTCCCATTTCGTCATCTTACCTTGTGTCCCTTTAAAAGACGACACCCCTCTGGATAACTCGACCTCCTTCAAAGAGCAAATAAGAATTCACATCAAAGGAAATCAGCTCATCTCCAGACCTTTATCGCATTGCAGCAAAAGTACCCTCGGACTCCACGTCGTCGGAAAACAAAAAGCACATCCGCCAATTCCATTCTGCAACAACAGCAATCTACTGAACAACATCAACATATCTCAACATGTCCGACTTTCCTTCAAACGAAAGTGTAACCTCTTCCGAGGGCTCTACCAGCTCGGCGGAGGGTGTCAAGAACACAGTCTATGACCGTAAGGTAAGCAAGCTGTCGTCTTTTCTCCATTTCTCGATCAGGATTTGAGAGCATCGCTAACGTTGACCCAGTTTGAACCTCGCCGAGAGAGATATCTCTCAACGATAGCTAACCAATTAATTCAGATGCTTCAGCAGCTGTCAACGCTGTTCAAAACCACCCTTTGACCCAGAGCGTCACCAACGGTAGGTCACAAGCCTATCAAATGCGCTTAATTTTCAGAATACTAACTCTTTTCTTCTTCTTTTGATAGGCCCAGTAGCAGAAAACGTACGAAAGGAACAAGCAAAGACCCAAGCCGAATTCAACAACCTCGCAGCTTCTCGCACAACTCCTTCGCAGCCTGCCGCTACCGGTCAACAACTCACACACTACCACTCTTTCTTCTCGAGCTTGCTCAGATGGGATAACCCTCGTGCATCCGGTATTGCATATGTGTCGATCGTTACCTTCATCTTCGCAGCACGATATCTTAATATCCTACGATACAGCTTCAAGGTTACCTATATGACTTTGTTTGTTACTGTGGCAGCGGAGGGTCTTGGAAAGCTTATCTTCAGTCGTGGTCTGACTTCTCAATTCCGCCCAAGGAAATATTACACCGTATCAAAGGATACTCTTGATGCACTACTTGGTGATGTGCACGAGCTCATCAACTTCTTCGTTATCGAGTCCCAGCGCATCCTTTTCGCCGAGAATGTTTTTGCCTCACTCGCAGTAAGTTCCACCAAATTCATAGCCATGATGACCAGGTTTTAACACCTTTAGGCTTTCTTGGGATCATTCATCTCATACTACTTGATCAAGGTCGTTCCGTTCTGGGGCCTTACTCTCATTGCTACCTCGGTTCTCTTCCTCGCGCCTCTTATCTACAAGACCAACAAAGAATTCATCGACCGCCATCTCACCAACCTCTCCAACATTGTCAACCAACAGACCAAGCAAGTCAAGGAACTCGCCAGCCACCATGCCACCCGTGCTGCTGAAACCACCAAGCAATATGCTGGAGAATACGCCTCAAAAGCTCAAGAGATGATTGGACATGCTAGAAGCCGCTCTGGATCTCCAGTTGATACCCGCACATCCCCAAAGACTAACGGTGTTAAGGAGGAAGATTTCCCAGAGGCACCAAAGGATGCTTTCAAAGCAGGTGCTGGGGAATCTGAGAAGGAGCCTCTTATTGCTGCATAAAGGAGTGATGGAGATAACAAGGATTTGAGTGATTCTGGTGAGGAGGGATCAGTCTGATTTTAGGTTGTGGCTGGCTATATTACCAAGCGGAGGTTGTTTTTTGTGTGGATGGGAAAGGATGAAGTTCGCGGTGGACGGAAAAGTGGGAGGATCAGCAAGCAGAAATGAATGCATGAACTATATTTTGATGGTGATGAGACTATGACGAGCGAAGGATGAAAACGCGATGATGGATTGGGATGGGAGCATGAGCTCACGACACTGTATTATGTGTGATAGGCTTTCTTACTTTTTTATGCTCATTTTCTTAGTTATATTCCAATGCGTGGAGATGGGGACTTTATGGAGTTTTTTTCTCTATTCTCAACGTCGCCTTGCTGCTACCATTATTTTGGTGTTTTTCCTTTGGGAAGTCGGTGCCGATTTTGTTGCTTAATGAATGAAACAAAAATTTGATAAAATTAATGAATGAATCCTGTGTTGTATAGTCCGTGGTGAGTGGTGGTTTGTGATTTGTGAGTGGTGAATTGTGTCGGAAGGTTGAAAGGTAGGAAATAACTACTATAGTGATTCATTGAATGGTATACATATACATATACACATACCATACATGCCTATCTACCCCACAAGCGAATACCCAGCTACTGTACTGCACGGCTATTTATAATGAGGAGGGGGTAATGAGACGTGGGCTGTGTTGGATAGAGGAAGGTTAAGGAAATGGTAAAGGAAATGGTTAGGGAAATTGGGTAACTTATAGTTAGGGAGGGCTTGCTGTTTGGTTAGTTTGTTTGTTTGTTTGTCTGCTCTTGGGATAAATAGGAGGGAGGGCGTTGGATGGTGGTTGTGGGTGGGGGTGTGGATGGGGATGGGGATGGGGATGGGGATGGGGATGGTTCTTTGCTTTGAGGCGGGGAGGCGGGATGGGATATTAGGGTTTACTGGATGGGGATGCATGGGGATGGTGAGGAGGGGTGGGGAGGGGAGGTGTTGATGTGCTGGATGCTGGGTGCTGGGTGCTGGGTGCTGGGTGGGTGAGTGGAAGAATGAATGAGGGTGGTTGGATGAGTGAGTGAGTGAGCGAGTGTATGAGGTGTGAGTAATTGGAGTAGAAGGGTTGGTTGGTTGGCTGGTTAGATGATTTGGATTGGGGACGTAGGAGATGAAAGTAACAAGATAGGATGGTATATAAACAGGAGGCTCTCAGTAGGCGGGCAGGCAGGTCTATGGGTTGAGCTGGTGGGAGAGGGGCAAGGCAAGGGAAGGGAATTATTGCTGAGAAGCAGAGTAGGAAGTTGGTCAGATATGAAGAGGTGATTTTCAAGTTCGAAACCGTGTTGCGGAGATGAAGGTATAGGGAGGATGGGGAGGGGAGGTAAATGATTGATTGGATTGTGGGGTTGGAAGAGAGAGCAGAGGAGAGGAGAGAAGCGGAGAGGGAAGTAGATATGTTTATTTTAAGTATAAGGGTGACGCCTAGCTTGGGATTTGGAGATCTTGTGGTAGATTTGTGTGGACAGTGTAGTGGGATGATAGTGAGGGTGGATGTGTAGAGTGAGTAGGCGAACCAGGGTGAAAAGAATTACAAAGATGATTGATATACATGGGCTAGTTAGGCGCCTCGTTATCAGGCTGTCCGAATATGCCTTGATGATTATGGGCTGGTATGCAGTTCTAGCTAGGTCTTTGAATAGATATCTGGCTACAATTAGAGGCGATGTAATCCTCTAGAACAGGGAAAAAGTAGAAGTGGAAAGTGGAAGATGCAGGATCGCAAGCGAGACCAGGTGCAAGAGTTGGAGACTGATATCTTCCGGCGAGAGAATTTGCAATGTGTGAAAGAATATCGATTTTGTTTGCGAGGTGATCATTTGGAGCGGAACAATGACGGAGAGTGAGTCAGTTTTACGGGGTTTATTTCTCGAATCTGGAGGGGCGCAAGTTACTGTCGAGGATACTGTGTGTTTAATACCACCGAAGGGAATTGAACGTCTTCCACTTCCATAAATCTGAGTCTTCTAACTCCCTCGGGTAATCATCGCTACTTAAACGATTTCTTACTACAGAGAGATCTATGTCTCTGATCAAGAGAAGTGATTGTCTAGACAGACTAGTCCGTTTATCTTAAGAAGAGGAAGTTGAAATGGGAAAGATATCCACTTCTCTTTCAAGGATGGCGATGGTATGTTTCCTTCTCCCAGAACTTTCCGAAAACACATCCGCGACCTGCTGCAGACCCGGCAAATCGTCCGTACCAGCTGCTACTCAATCGAGAGCATCGAATGCTGCACATGCTTTCGCGCAGCCCACGGGATCGACTTGCATCTTTCGCGCATATTGAAATGATACGTCGAAGATGTATCCATAAACGAAACAACAGTATGTTCCCGGCAGCGACACGTAAGAGCAGTTCCAATGGCTGAATACAGGTTACAGTTCCACCACCACTGATAGAGGCAAGATACTCTCCGCCAATTGCTCGATCCGTGAGTGTACCTTAGCCTCGGGGTAGTGTCATGGCGAAGTATAGGGGGAAGACTAGGTGATTCTCTATACATATAATGAGTGTGCTGAGTGCAACTCACTCTACCGCCCTTCACACTACTCTGGATATGAGATTAATGCGTTTTAGATAAACAAAGTCAAAAATTGGAATCCAGATACCTCGTGTCCATAAAATGATATTCAAACTCGCTAGTAGCTACTCGTAGATGAGTATCTGTATGCAGTTTGATGTTTCTGAAATCAGTCATTGGCTTCTGGAATTAAGAGTTCCAAAGGTATATAAAATATGATTTCTCGAAATCTGATAATCCTTTCTGAGCCAACATACTCTCTGATGTATATCAAGCATTGTTCTGAGGAAGATAGAAGAAACTTGTAGTTTCGCCTCTGTTTATGCGTTGTCATCACAAAAGCCTGAACAACTCGTTCGTAGAAAGCAGAACAAACAATCGATTTGAACATCGTTCTTTTGCCTCTAACAGCCATTGAACAAGATCTGAACATTCACGGATGTTGTATTATATATACTGGGTCAATATCTCTTCTAGAATGCATCAGCTTCCAAATCACAGTACTCTTTCATACTTAAATTTTGGATACACAACACGCTCTAAAGCACATCCAAATCTAACAGTAACAGACAATTCCAGCCAAAATGAGCTTTCAATTAGACCCCAGGCTATCCGACCCAAATAGAATTCCTGGCCATATTGCAAATAGGCAGTCCTTAGAAATGGAAGCAAATGCATTGCGTTGGTTGCAGGGCCAGGTTCGGGTGAAGAAAGTGGAAAGAAACATCCCAGCCAACGAGAGACTTCCTGAAGAAGCCTGGAGAGATCTAGCCCAAGAGATGGCCGAAGAACAGCAGAAGCATCAGAACGGTGGAATGCTTTTCAATGAGTCACCCTGGTTTGCTGTGAACTATTCGCAAATGATCAGGGACTTTGAAATAAACTTCAAGACCGGAATCTTCGACAAAATGAGCCCGTTCACTGATGATATGGTCGCCTACGGAAAATACTTTGCGGAAACCGCCATCAAGTTAATGAATGAGCAAGGAGTTTCAGATCCACAGTATGCTGGAAATCCAGTCGAGACTGCACAGAAGCTTTCGGCTGACTACACTGCATTGCAAATGACAATTAATTTTGCTTTTGCAAATGGTCTTCTTTGACAAGCTGCCTGAATATTCTCTCCTAGTCGTAATGCGCAATCGCGCACGTACTAGAGGTTCGAAAATCTGGCACCATAGCGTGGTGAGGCGACGATGATGCACTGCTAAACATTTGCGATGAATTTTATCAAATTACTATTACATTTACCCAGGCTGTATGCCCATAAACAATCCAAGACCCATAAATGAACTGTCGTGAACCCATGTCTTAACCTCAAGTTTCCGTCAAGACACCCTTTGGGGCCTTACATATGAAGTCTTAACTGGGATACCTCATGATTGAAATATTATCCTGTGTACTTGTTTACTGTATGACTAATTGATTCACTTGAATAAGCACGACCCTAAGTCCCGACGTCAGATCAATCTCCTTGCAGTTTTCAGCACCCCATCACCCCATGAAGAACGTATGTTTCTCTGGACCGGTAGGTGGAGATAGTTTGGTAAACGAGCTCAAGAATTGCTGGAGGTATACTGACGCGAATTGAAAGTGTGAATAGAACTTGGGACAATGAACAACTAGAGCTTTCAATGAGGACGAACATTGGAAGACTCTAAGCTCGACGACGATTGCTTTGAACTTTAGAACAACCCCAGACTGCATTGAGTCCAGAAATCCGAACAAGAAATCGATCCTTTTACACTTTGCTATTATGCTTGAATACCCCTTGTGCTCGAGAACAAAACAAAAACGGTGCAAATGATGAAACTCATTATGCGCGGCTTTGATCTCTACAGAGTTGCTTTTCGTCGGATCTGCAGGGCTGTCGAGGATCTCTATCGTGGCCTCAATCTTGATTGCTAGTTAAACGCGTATCTACCAAGGAACTTGGAAGGAGTAAGAAATATAAAAAAGATAAAACCATAATACGAGGGCGAAATTCCGTTCACTGGTAAACCATGACTTAACAGAGATAAACCATGAACCGTAGGCTCTTATGGCGTGTATGGCGAACTTTATAGATAAGTACTCCTCATAATGGGAACCATATATGCTTGTGTAGAAGTTCATGCGATCAGCTACTTTCAATATTGGAAAGACATCAGCTATCAGCCTATTGCTCAGAAACTTCCAGAGCCTCGATAAATCGGCGTAGGCCCAAATTTGGAGGGTAGAAGAAGTAACTAGTGCATGAGAATGGGCCAAGGCATCTCCATTCGAGAAAAGAAGTGAACTGCTTCAGATATAGAATACTTCTAGATCTCAAGACACTGTGGACAGTTGATGTTAATAAATATGTTCAGCTGAAGTTGGCTGGTTCAGGCTCCTTATTCGGTAGACTTTGAAAACAAATAATCGCAAGGACTAGACCCCCTTTCTCCCATGATGTTCTATGGTGCAATAACTAGTGGGAGAAATATTTCTCATTCCGAACATTATCTAATTTGACAGATTTGGAAGCCATCGATATTCCTCAAAAGCCACGAATTGATTCCAGGAATCATTGGTGACCAAGGAAGATAGTTCTAACTGCGGGCTAGCAGGAGCTGAGCACCTAGAACTATGCAATGCTAATTCGAATCAACACCTGGTTATTTGAACGAATCATGACTTCATGAGGAACTGACTATGTTGATGTCCATACCGTAAGTTTACCAAGTTAAGAGAAGGACGGAGAAAGATATTTCTCATCTCAAAGTCCGTCCCGAGCCCTTACTGGGAGAATCCTGCCTGCTTGTTGCTGCTCGTGTGGGGAATTTGGCGGGGTTGAGCTCAGTCGGGCGTCCACAGCGCCGAGTGGTTCACCGCCTACTGTGTTAGAGTCAAATGCACATTCTGCCGTTTGTAACCTTTACAATACTTGCCAAAATATTTACTAAAATCCGTCAGTATCAGATTGGAAGACAACAACATCCCCTCCACAGACCATGAATGGTACGCGCAATATGCCTTCCAGGGCTCTCCTTCAATATCTCGGAAGATATGCATCTTCGAAACGATGTTGTTCCATTCACCAATCGCCCTTACCATACGGCCATATTAATTGTCGGACGGTTCCTCTCCCATCTCTTCGTCTTGGCCAACAGCATCGCCACCTAGTTCTGGCGCAAATTCTAAAACGCAAGAAGCCCTTGCCAACCGATCATAAACTGAGTGATTATACTGAGATGTTAATACGCGACGAAGATGACAAGTGGTGGAAGGAGCAGAAAATAAGCTTATGGGCCCAGGAGACCAAGAAAGGCCAACCGGAGTATCTAGGAATCCAAACTTTGGCACAGGTTATGAAGAACTTTCTAGGTCCTAGACGAACAACTCAACTGGGACCGCCAGGCAAAGATGGGCATGGATGGCTTTTAGTACGCAAAAATGATGAGAAAAGGCCAACGGGGTATGATAGACAAAATGAAGATGATCTCGAGGAGTATATTCTGGTTAGACCAAAGCCGGAGACAATGCCGAAAGAAATGAAGAACGATAAAGCTCGTGGAGCGAAGTTATTGTATCTGAAAAGCGGTAACTTTCTGGACTACATGAGAGTTGTGCTAAGCAAAGCATACGGATTTGTCCAATTGAACAGCAATGTGGAATTCCACATAAAGTACGGCCGCTCTTTACTCGGAGAAGATGAGATGACTCGGTCCCCAGGTGGTCTGGCTTTTCGACCAGAGCTCATCGCGAAATCCCTGGGCGCTATTCTATGCGTGCAACCTTTGACAAATGGATTTGAAGTCGTTTTCGTGATAAGGTCACAATCTGGGGATAAAAAAGCCATAAATCTGCGAAAAAAAGGGTGGGAAGACAACCTGAAATCCACTTTCGAGCACCTTCGTAAACTAGAGGCCACAGGCAAATCCGTTCTAAAACGGGAAAGGAGACACGACAAAGCCATAAGGATGCTTCGGGAAGATGCCGATATCAAGAGATTGGAAGAACAAAGCGAATCTTATAAACATATCCTCGAACAGCGAAAGAAGATCGAAGAACGAAACAGTCAAATTATAGATCATTTTGCGAAGAAGAATCTCGCGCGTAAAGAGAAGGTGCGTCTGAAAGTGGAAAGGAGGAAAGCATTGGCTCGCGAGAGACATGAGGAAAAACTGAGGGGGAGAGAGATTGAGGTGCAACAGATGCTGGAGGACAACGATTGGGAGCAATTGGCAGATCTGGATACCCTTAGAGACTCATACTTCCCGGCTGAAACCGAACACCAGGAAAGGGAAGCGGATAGCCCTTCGTGGATGAATAGTGGCATCCAACTCCCAAAATTCATCAAATCTTCCCCGCCCTCTAATCAGCACTCTGTGCAGGATGGTACAGTGGTATCAAAAGACCTTAGTTACTACCCGGCTGGAGAAGCTCCGCTTGTTCGGACGGTATTAACTAAGGACCCAGAATGGAGCACTCGTCGTATCCGAACAATAACAACTGGTGATTGGGATAGTCCAGATGAGCGCCCTATTTCTGTGCGGAGGGTCATGGATACCGTACACCCGCCAGTCCACAATGCTGAGTCCGCGGAATCTGCAGAGGGCTCGTCCAGTACAGGTAAGTCTAAAGGCGTGGACAAGAATCTTCTTCGTTATCATTACAGTGGAGATTCTGCTCTGCGTCATGTGGTAAACCCTGATCAGAGTTATTGGAATCGAGCACAACGGCTGGGGCACAGATCTATCTTCTAAGTAAGGCACTAATTTTGAGACCTTGATATGCTCAAAGTCTGCGATGTATTACATAGGTGTGGTAGTGTAGGATTTTTGTAATTCTATGTTCGTTGATACCCACGATGCGTTTGTATAGACTAGTGTATCCATATCATGACCAACTACTCATCATCTAATGAGTTTTCCTCGCCATAGATATGATTATATCTTATCACATTAAGGCGAAAAGACTTTCAACATCTTCTATTTTTTCCCCCGGGCTGAGTCGTCCGAAAACACAGTTACTCATGGACTGTGGGGTGGAACGCTGCATCAAGGAACAAGAGTATTTCGACGACACTGGATCTCCATAGATGGTTGGGGGCTTTGTTCCTAAGCCGCTGATATGATAGATCTGGTGGCTATATCATTGGTAGAGGATCATGCACGTTGCTACCTAAAGCTGTGTAACCTGACGGGCCAGGCTGTGCTGACTTGCTTCGCATCACAATGGACTTCAATCAAGCTGCTGTTTCTTCCCCTATTTTGATATTTTTTAACCTTTTTTTTTTGACATTCAATTGACCTCTTTTCTTTCGATTATTTCAATCGTACTTCCAATCTCCATCTCATATATCTCACGGCTGAAACTTTGAAAGCCCAAGATCATGGCGGAAGTGGGCATCATCGCTAGTGGTATGGGTATAGCCTCGCTGGGGTTACAGCTTCTAGACAATGTCAAGAAGCTCAAAGAATTCTGGGACTCTGTCAAAGAAGCACCAGATGATGTTCGACATGCCTTGACAGAGCTCGAAATTTTTCGGACCATCATCGATGCCATTCCCAAGAATGATGCGGACATGCCAGCGATTCCCGCAACCTCGTCGGCCGAGTGTCTGAAGCTTTGCTACCAAGTGTTAAACCTACTTGAGGAACTACTGAGGGATATGAGTCAAAGGATTGAGAAGAGGATTACCCATGGTAGCATACGAGTTGTTTTGAAGAAGGGTACCATCGATAAATTTCGAGATCGACTAAGGAACGCACAAGATATGCTTGTACTTTGTAGGCAGACTTACCTGGATGCAGTGCAAGGCGAACGCCACAGAATTCAACTTCAGTACATGATGAAAATTGATGAGTATCAGCGGCGCGAATTTCCTGAGCTGAAAGCTGCGTATACAGGTTCCAGGGCCGCGAAAGTGTGTGTGGATATCTCGAATCTGGACTCGAACTCCAACTCCAACTCAAATAACGACCCACAAACGACTAAATCGGCGACAAGTTCGAACATTACGACAGTAGGCATAGCCCGAGGTCGCAAAGCACATTTGAAGAAAAAACTGCAGATGCCATTCTGGTTGCCCTATGCCAATCAGACTTGGGATTTCTCGGCGTACCGAGCACCTGCGGGGTGGGATTTCACCTTTCGTCAATATTATGTCATAGATTCATCTTCACCGGCTTTTAAACATGTGGCTTATGGAAATGTAGCAGCATTGCAAGTGCTGTTTGAAAGAAAGAAGGCTACACCTTTCGATAGGGATTCTAACGGCTACACACTACTAGATGTAAGATTGCTCTAGCTACTCCTGAATGGAGAATGTTATATGTGTGTGGATATCTAATATACACTAGCACGCGGCTTACAAACTCAACCCAATGATGTGTCAACTCTTACTTGATGCAGGTGCGGATCCGAATGAGTCCTACTCGAGGTATGTCAATCCAACTCAGCTTTAATGTAACACCTCTGATGGAAGATAGAGAGCGTTTATTAACTTCTGGTTGCAATAATACACTTATGGAAACGCGTGATACGGAACATCTAGAAACGCTACGAGTGCTATTACCGAAAATAGATATAGATGATCCTTTTGAACAAATCCGCGAATTTACGGGATCCATTGATGTTTTATCATGGTTGCTAGACAGCACCGATTCGGAATGGAGGCGAAGAGATCTCGCAGACAGAATCAAATTTACCATACGCCTATGCGGATCATTCTATGAATTTTTCAATGGACGACCGACGTATCCTTTTTGTGGTCCTATTTTACAGCTCATGCTGCAAAATGATGAGCTTTCTGAAGAATTATGCGCAATGGAGGTAGATCATACCCGTCATCTTCCGGCGACTTTGCTTACCTCTACTGCACATAATTTGGTGAACTTGACATTGGCTTTAGTTCCACCTAAGCAAGCGTTGTCTCTAGAGATTCAGGTTTCAGATTCCGCCCTGGGTGGTTATATGTTAGACTCTGAGATTATGCCTGTTGTAACCCTCATTAAAGAACTGGTTCGGCTCAAGTCTGATATTCACCACCTTATGCTATCATCGTTTTTGTCTCCAAAACCGACGACCATTTTATTCCGGTTGCTTGTGGATTACTATGGATACGAAATCTATTTAGTCGGAAAAACTACGAATGACGCACTAGATGGACCTAATATTGCAATCCGAATATGGCTTGAAATTTTGTTAGAAGCCGAGGTAGACTTGGTGGAATATGGCAAGAAAGAGCACGATTGGTTTTGCAAGAATCGGCCTATTTGTATTAAACCTCTTGGTTATCTAACAAATCCGAGGAGATATACACCACTCCGTCTCATAAGCTTTTCCTACGGACCGAAACCTGATGACTGGGTATTCGATTGGTTATTGAAGAGGAGTACTACGGATACTATAGGATATTCCGAGAGTTTTGGAGCATGGTCGATCATCCAGAGCGTGCCATACCTGGAACATGGGATGCGGCTCCGCAGTGGGAATATGCCGAGCGGAATGATGATGCTGACGATGATTTGCTATCGGATTCAGTTTGTTATTCGAACTGAAGTATGTGTTATAAATAATAATAGGAATTTAAGTTGAACTTCGACAGTTTCTGTTTGTCTCTCATCGACGCGACCAAGAATCCTTGGAAGTGTAGCGTTGATAGGGGTATTACTTGTACTGTACTTAGTTGCTCCGGACATTTCATCACACACGCTGCAGCTTCTCATATATGCATTCGGTGATCTAGGTCTCAGGTAATTTCATAGAGTCATCTTCAGTGGAAAGAGTCGATTATCTACAGCGAGTGTGGCAGTTCATTACTCACTATACGGCAGTTTCAGCAATTCCACGGTTCAGCAAGAGACAGGTATTATCCGTAACAGATAAAAACTTGGAAATGATGATAGAACTGGATTATGACCACTTTCAGAAACAAATCCCAAAATGCAGCTTCGTGCTGAATTCTCAGTTCACGTTATGATGAGGTACCATACTCCGTGACGTCTCAGAAGAAGACAGGCATGTCCACATTTGGGTGAGAGGTTCTGAACTCGACTGCACGCTAGAGTCACTTCCAAGGCATGATAGAGAATAATTATGTTTCTTCGCTCCAAGAGCATGGAAATGATATTTCAATTTCAGTCATTTGGTTGGTGTATAATGCTCAACTTCGACCTTTCTACATTGGTTGATAGTATGTATCTCAGTGCAAGAGACTCCCAAGCTTGCCGCCTCCTACTCCTAGCCGCTTAAACTTTGACCCAGGAATACACTATGGACCTTCGAGAATCCTCAGGGAATCTACGATCGTGTTCTTTGCCTCTACTCGGAGTCATCGACGAACTTGGAGTGGTCACCTCTGTCCTGACGCTTCACTTTATCACCAGCGACAAAATCGGCATGGTCACCTCTGTCCTGACGCTTTACTTTATCATCAGCAACAAAGTTTGCGTGATCCCCGCGATCTTGTCTCTTTACTTTATCATCGACGACAAAACTGGCATGGTCACCTCTGTCCTGTCTCTTTACTTTGTCATCGGCGACAAAATCGGCATGGTCACCTCTGTCCTGACGCTTCACTTTATCATCAGCGACAAACGTCGCATGGTCTCCACGGTCTTGGCGTTTGGTCTTCTCGTCCGAAACAGATGATGGGGGCGGACGGTCCTGGCGTTTGGTCTTCTCGTCCGAAACAGATGCTGGGGGC